>JAVANC010000001.1:59528353-59595669 GCA_033319125.1 Parnassius glacialis | reverse complement strand
TGATAACAAATTAAAAACTATAAAAATACTGCGGTTACTAACCCGCCTGCCAAGTTTAGCAACTATGGCAAAATCCCCCTTATGGGACAATCTCTGGTCTCCCTTATGTTCAACAGTTAACTTTTATAGACTGTAATGGAATGGAATGGTAAGGCTAAGAAGATAAGCGTGTCACGTGATTGGTTCTGGTATTTTGCAGTTGAGTTATCTACGAGTACTCGGACAATATATATACGCTACCAGCAAGAAGTATTTGCTTGGAAGAAAGAAAAATGTATATTCAGACGTTAAACGCCTACGGTAAAAAGATAAAATAACGTCTCTCGGTCGAGATATTCTTTACATAAATAAAGTATTAAGTTTTTTTTTAATAAGTAAAGTATCTATATAGTCTATAATTTTAATTATATATTCCATGCGTATGTTTTTATGTATGTTCATTTCAAAACGGCTGAATTGATTTCAATATTTTTTTTATTAAGTAGGGGGTGAATTATTGTTTTATTATTTAGAAGACATTCTAATTGTTACTACTCGAATTTGTGATACCCTTAAGTCCAGTCACAAAGTGAGAAAAAAAACTTCAAATAAAAAGTTAAAGCCGACTTCATCTCCAAAGGAGTAACTGAAGTCGGTTTTTTAACAAAATATTTTTATACTAGTGATTCGCCTCGTCTTTGCACGGTTGATTTCTGGATCCCGACAACAACGCCAACTAATGAGTCTAATTGTGAATCTAAGCCATTCTCTAATCAACTTAATAACACACACAAAATTACATCAAAATCGGTCCAACCGTTTTAGGAGGAATTCAGTCACATTACATACGGACAGAAAAATTATATAAAGTGCATCTTTTATACATATTAACCTTCCTCTTGAAAATATTCTGTCTACTGAAATGTAAATTGAATCAAAATTCGTTGCGCAGTTCAAATATCTAAGCATACAGACGGTGGGAAGCGACTTTGTTTTTATAAAAAAAAATATTGAAATAGAGATTTTTTTCACACCGTTCACTTGCTCATCAATAGTAAACAGGGTTACCACGCGTCCTCGCATCGCTAAGCTTGCTCCCACATCTCTAGTGTAAACGAAGCCTAATGTTTATACATTTATATTCTATACACTGACTACGCTGTTTTTTTAGTGTGGCAACTGAATAAGTATTTTTAATTTGAAAGTAGCCCACATCTGCCACTATAATTGTTTTTATTAAATTTAATAATTCCAACAAATCGATGTCGTGTGCATAAACAAACGTTATATTCGTAATAAAACAAGCGAGCCGCTCCGTGTTCGCCTTGATGGTTTCTATTAATGTGGGTTTATCTAAACTTAATATACCTTTAATTAAACTCGTTGCGCAGTTATAAAGGTTATTTCAATATTCTTAGATTATTTAAATTATACTTTTAACAGTGGTAGAGCCACTCTGCAGCTTTTGCTGTCGCACGGATAGGCTGGCTCGAACCGGGGGTGATGATGCCACGAACTCACAGAATGCCAGCGTGAAGTAAAGGTATACTTCTGCATTTCGCTTAGTGAGTGCAGGTGGCCGGAGGCCTAATCCCCTCCTCTCCCCATCAACCTGGTAGCAGAATTAAACAAAAGAATACCTCAGGAGGGTATCAGCACCCTGGAGAATACCTCGTTGAGCATCCACGATCAAACTACTCCACTTCTGAGCGTGGGTGCTGTCCCGCGTATTCTTGAGGTGCAAAATTCCGCTCGCGACTAATACTGCTCGGAGCAAGCAGAGCAATAAGACCCAAGGCGATCCCTGTCACGCTATCCATGAATTTTTGCAACAAGAAGGGACATCATTCCAAATTTAATGCTGTACATTACCATCTAGAGACGGTGAAATCGGCCTTATTCTTTTCAACCGAGACTCAGGTGTCCTCTCCGGCTGATATTTTATATCTCTCCTACCCAGGGTACAAATTAGAACACTCCTTTGAGCCCCGGGCTGGAGTTTTGCGTATACATCAAAGAGGACATCTGTTTTCGATGCCTCGGCCAGTCTTGAAGTATCCATCCTATGGCTGCGCGTAGACAGCGACAACCATCCCCGCGTCTACAGCTGCCTCTATAGGTCCCATAGCGGCAATGCCGAAATCAGATCGACTCATCAACCACGTCCATACGGCTTAAGGTTTCTTGCCTACAGCAGATCCCATCCGCAGAGATCGTGATCCTTGGCGATTTTACCACCACGCGGAATGGCTCTGTTCACGTTCATCAATCGTGCGGAGAGATTTGTTTATGACTTTGCTTTGGCATATGATCTTACACAGCTGGTTTACTTGGCTAACGTGGATTTCAGATGTGGAAGATCATGCACCTGTTGCACCTTTTGCTGATCTCTCATGTGCACGGAAATCAGGTTTCCGACAACGCTCCTTTAGGCTCGTCGGACCATTGTCTTGTCCGGAGTGTGGTGCTACTCATACTACCGTCGCGCTTGCATTCTGCTGGCTGCCGCCATGTTTGGCACTATAGTTCGGCCGATTGGGAAAAGGATGCGTTCTTTTTGTATCCTACCCTTGGGGGCAGGTTTGTTTCTCGCCGGAAGATTCCAGCGTTTTTTGCGGATTTCAATTGCTGATGTGGTACTTCAGGGTATGGAACTTTTTATTCCATCCTCTGAGGTGCCATCAGAGGCAGATTTCAGCCATAATTTGGTCGCTCTTGTAAAATAGCATCACGCTATAAGCAAAGAGCGCTACGGGCCTGGCTGACGCAACAACGCCTCGGATTGCAAATAGCAACGCTCTTAAAAAAAGTGTAAATTCACCTCCAGGTCCTTCAAACCCGTCAATGCCAGGGCTAGGTCTGGAGCACATCGGCAGAATTGGCGAGAATCTAGTTTCACCTTCCTTTAGGAACCCATGCATTCTGGTCTCTCGCCATGGTTATCCAAGGATACTTCTGTCAGCCATCTCTTCCATCATCACTGCATAGAGAGGACGACTCACTGGCCCATGCCTCAAAGGAGAAAGCAGATCTGTTAGGCTTTCTCTTTGCGTCCAACTCGACTCTAGATGACGGGGGGAAAATACCGCCGACCATCCGCGGTGTGAGTGATTCATGCCAGATGTGCGGTTATAAACCGCACATCTGGCATGAATCACTCTCGCTCGGTTCGCAAAAGCACGCTTCTCCCTGGTCGTCAGCAAGTCGAATGAGCCTGATGGAGTCCCTCCCATTGTGCTGAAGACGTGTGCTTCAGAGTTGATACCGGTTTTTAACGCCTCTTTTTTGGTACTACCGCTCCCAAGGCGTAGTCCCAAATTCATGGAAGACAGCTTTGGTCCACCCAATCCTAAAAAAGGCGACCGCTCAGACGCGTCCAACTACATGCCTATCGCCATCCCCCCCGAACGGGGTTCCTGCCTTGTCGTGGCACGAGAGCTTAGTAGCCGTAGCTTGGTCACCCGCAGTGAACAAAGAGGAATCCCTTAGCCGGCCCGTGGTGTAGGGCGGCCGAGGTGGCCACTCCGAATAGGCTTGGTGAGCCAACTTCTGATATGTGTCGGTGGGTTGTGGTGAGAGGGGTGTACTATTCCCCCGTACCGCTGCAGCCGAGATGGAGCCGCGGAGGAAGAGGAGTGTTGTTATGGCGATGCGCCACTCACCCTATCCTCTGCAACTCTGACAGGGCCGCGTCGTTGATGCGGGTGGTGGTGGGGGCCCGTGGGAGGAGAGGAGTATCGGTATTGCGAGGCGCCACTCTCCCTACTTTTAGCGGCCGAAACTTAGTTGGTTACAATAGAGACCAGATCCGTCGCTGGAGTCAGGAAAACGGGTGCCTACTAAGCGATCAGTTTCCATGGGCGGAGGCAGTAGATTCCAAGGGGGAGGCATTGGCCGTTAGTTTGGACATTTTTAACAGTGGTAGAGCTAAGCGGTGGCTTTTGCTTGTAGCACGGATGGGACAGCTCGAACCGGGGTGGTACCACGACCTCACAGAATACCAGCGTGAAGTAGAGGTTTTACCTCTGCGTTGCGCTTGGTGAGTGCAGGTGGCCGGAGGCCCAATTCCCCCCCCCCCCATCAACATGGTAGTGGAATTAAAATAAAAGACTACCCCAGGAGGGTACCAGCACCCCTGGAGAATGCACTCGTTTGAGCATCCACGACCAAACTACTCCACTCCTGGGCGTGGGTGCTCAGGGCTGCCCCGCGTATTCTGGGGGGGGGGCGAAATTCCGCTCAAGACGAAACCTGCTCAGGGCAAGCGGAGCAAGAAGACAAAGGCAACCCCTGCCACGCTTACCGTGGATTTCTGCAATATCAGGGGACTTCATTCAAACCTTAACGCCGTCCACTACCATCTGGAGATAGCAAAGCCGGCCTTGCTCTTTCTTACCGAGACACAGGTGTCCTCTCCGGCTGATACTTCGTATCTCTCCTACCGGGGTAATAAATTAGAACACTCGTTTGTTGCCCCGGGCTGGAGTTTGTGTGTATGTCAGAGAGGACATCTGTTTTCGACGCCTCGGCAGTCTTGAAGGTAACGGACCTGTCCATCCTATGGCTTGCGCGTAGACAGCGACGACCATCCCCGCGTCTACGGGTGCCTCTATAGGTCCCATAGCGGTAATGCCGACACAGACCGACTCATCGACCACGTCCAAATGGCTGCAGACTCCGTGCTACAACAGGTCCCATCCGCAGAGATCGTGATACTCGGTGATTTTAACGCCCACCACGCTGAATGGCTTGGTTCTCGTTTAACCGATCATGCGGGTAGATCTGTCTATGACTTTGCTTTGGCATATGGTCTAACACAACTGGTTACTTCGCCTACGCGGATCCCAGATGTGGAAGACCATGTACCTTCCCTGTTGGACCTTCTGCTGACCTCTCATCCGGACGGATATCAGGTCTCCGTCGATGCCTCTCTGGGCTCTTCCGACCATTGTCTGATCCGAAGTACGGTGCCACTCAAGCTCCAATCGCAGTTGCGATATACAGCTTGCCGGCGTGGTTTGGCACAATAGGTCAGCTGATTGGGACGGGATGCGGTCTTTTTTTTGCATCCTACCCTTGGGGGCGGGTTTGCTTCTCGCCGGAAGATCCCAGCGTTGTTGCCGATTCTGTTGCTGATGTGGTACTTCAGGGTATGGAACTTTTTATTCCATCCTCCGTGGTGCCCATCGGAGGCAGATCCCAGCCATGGTTTGGTCGCTCCTGCAAAAATAGCATCACGCTATAAGCAGGAGTGCTACCAGGCCTGGGCTGACGCATCAACGTCTCGGAATGTAAACACTAGCGCACTTAAAAAGAAGTATAATTCCGCCTCCAGGTCCTTCAAAAGCGTCATTGCCAAGGCAAAGTCTGAGCACATCGGCAGAATTGGCGAGAAGCTAGTTCGCCTTCCTTCAGGAACCCGTGCATTCTGATCTCTCGCCAAGGCTGTTCCAAGGGAACTTCTGTCAGCCATTTCTTCCATCTCTGCACAGAGAGGACGACTCAGTGGCCCATGCCGCAAAGGAGAAAGCCGATCTGTTGAGCTCTCTTTTTGCGTCCAACTCAACTCTAAATGACGGGGAGAACACACCGCCGACCATCCCGCGATGTGAGTGCTCCATGCCGGATGTGCGATTTACACAGCGCTCGGTCCGCAAAGCACTCTTCTCCCTGGACGTCAGCAAGTCGAGTGGGCCCGATGGAGTCCCTCCCATTGTGCTGAAGACGTGTGCTCCGGAGTTGGCACCGGTTTTAACGCGTCTTTTCCGGTACTCCTACTCCCAAGGCGTAGTCCCGAATTCATGGAAGACAGCTTTGGTGCACCCGATCCCTAAAAAGGGCGACCGCTCAGACCCGTCCAACTACAGGCCTATCGCCATCACCTCATTGTTCTCCAAAATAATGGAAGCCATTATAAACTGCCAGCTCATGAGGTACCTTGAGGATCACCAGCTGATTAGTGACCGCCAGTATGGTTTTCGTCGGGGTCGATCAGCTGGTGATCTTCTAGTCTACTTAACTCATAGATGGGCGGAGGCAGTAGAGTCCAAGGGGGAGGCATTAGCCCGTTAGTTTGGACGTAGCGAAGGCCTTTGATCGGGTCTGGCACAAAGCGCTTCTTTCGAAGCTTCCTTCCTATGGGCTTCTGAGAAATTGTGCAAATGGATCACCAGTTTTCTTGCTGATCGGAGCATCAAGGTCGTAGTAGACGGTGCATGCTCTGATTTCAAGCCTATCAACGCTGGTGTTCCACAAGGCTGCGTGCTATCACCAACGCTGTTTCTCCTGCATATCAATGATATGTTGCTAACTGGTAGCATTCATTGCTATGCGGACGACAGCACTGGTGATGCCTTATATACCGGCCCTGCCAATATTTCTCGGGAAAACGTCGCCGAGTACCGGGACAAACTTGTGTCTGAAGTCGAGTCTTTGCTTACCAAAGTCTCGGATTGGGGGCGACTAAATCTAGTCCAGTTCAATCCCCAGAAGACAAAAGTTTGCGCGTTTACCGCTAAAAAGAACCCCTTTGTTGTATCTCCTCAGTTTCAAAGCACTCCCCTTACTGCCTCAGCCAGTATCGGAATCCTTGGCGTCGACATATCGAATAGTGTGCAGTTTCGTGGTCACTTGGAAGGGAAGGCCAAATTGGCCTCTAAAAAGCTTGGCATGCTCAGGCAGAGCGAGACAGTATTTCATGCCGGCGCATCGCTTGCAACTTTACAAAGCGCAAGTTCGGCCCCCACATGAATACTGTTCTCATCTCTGGGCCGGGGCACCCCAGTGCCAGCTCCTTCCGCTTGACCGCATCCAGCGCAGAGCGGTTCGAATCGTCGACGACCGAGTTCTTTCTGATCGGCTCGATACACTGGCACTTGCGTAGAGATGTTGCATCTCTTTGCGTTTTTTATCGCATTTATCACGGGGAGTGCTCTGAGGAATTGTTCGGACTAATTCCAGCCGCTCAATTTCACCATCGCACATCGCGACAAAACTCGCGTTACCATCCATACCATCTGGATGATTGGCGGTCCACCACTGTGCGATTTTAGAAGAAGTTTTCGCCCTCGCACGACTTCCTTGTGGAATCGTGTTACCAACCAGCGAATTTTCCGGACCGATACGACTTAGGAACCTTCAAAAAAAGAGCTTACACCTTTCTAAAAGGTCGGCAACGCATCTTCAATTCCCCTGGTGTTGCAGTTGTTCATGGGCGGCGGTAGTCACTTACCATCAGGTGAGCCGCATGCTCGTTTGCCCCCTATTCTATAAAAAAAAACATAGCGAAAGGCCTTAGATCGGTCTGGCACAAAGCGCTTCTTTCGAAGATTCCTTCCTATGGGCTTCCCATCAGTTTCTTTGAAATTGTGCAAATGGGTCAACAGTTTCCTTGCTGATCGGAGCATTAAGGTCGTAGTAGACGGTGCATGCTCTGATTTTAAGCCTCTCAACGCTGGTATTCTACAAGGATGCGTGTTATCGCCAACGCTGTTTCTCCTGTATTTCAATGATATGTTGCAAACTGGTAACATTATTTGCAATGCAGACGACAGCACTGGGTGATATTTTATATACCGGCCGTGCCAATATTTCTCGGAAAACGTCGCCAAGTATCGGAACATACTCGACTGCAGACACAGTCGAGTCTATTCTGAACAAAGTATCGGATTAAGGCCGACTAAATCTAGTCCAGTTCAATCCCCAGAATACACAAGTTTGCGCGTTTACCGCTAAAAATAACACCTTTGTCGTATCTCCTCAGTTCCAAGACACTCTCCTTACTACCTCAGCTAGCATCGGAATCCTCTGCGTCGGCATACCGAGTAGTGTGCAATTTCGTGGTCACTGGAAGGGAAGGCCAAATTGGCGTATGAAAGCTTGGCTTGCTCAGCAGAGCGAGACAATATTTCATGCCGGCACATCGCTTGCAACTTTACAAAGCGCAAGTTCGGCCCCACATGGAATACTGTTCTCATCCCTGGGTCGGGCAATCCAGTGCCAGCCCCTTTCACTTGACCGCATCCAGCGCCAAAACGGTTCGAATCGTCGACGACCGAGTTCTTTCTGATCAGCTCGGTACACTGGCACTGTGTAGAGATGTTGCATCATTTTGCGTATTTTATAGCGTCTATCACGAGGAGTGCTCTAAGGAATTGTTCGGACTAATCCAGCCGCTCAATTTTACCATCGCACATCGCGACAAAACTCGCGTTACCATCCATACCATCTGGATGATTGGCGGTCCACCACTCTGCGATTTAGAAGAAGTTTTCTCTCCTCGTACAACTTCCTTGTGGAATCAATTACCACCAGCGAATTTTTTGGACCGATGCGACTTAGGAACCTTCAAGAAAAGAGCTTACCTTAACCTACCATTCTAAAAAGGCCGGCAACGCATCTGCAATTCCCCTTGTATTGCGGTTGTTCATGGGCGGCGGTAGTCACTTACCATCAGGTGAGCCCCAAGCTCGATTGCCCCCTCTTCTATAAAAAAGCACGAAAATAAGCCACTGAGTTTAATAGAAGCCAATTACTATATTACAGACAGGAACTTTTAATGTATTTATATGTATAGATTAGTACTTTCAATAGTTTCGGAGAAGAAAGCTAGACAGCTTTCGTAAAGCTTTGCACATATGCTGTATATTTCTGTATTTTATACATCAATGACGGTATTTACATGAAATCAAACTCAACAAAAACTTTTATAAACGTCCTAAGAACTCATAAATTCGTTCCAGAGATAGGAGAATTCTACGGCAGATTCTGTAACTTTCCTTAACGTTTATGTTTAACTATACGGTTTTATTACGTTCATTCGGTTGACGATTTTTATAAAAATACAGGAGACATACGAGCACACAATCCACCTGGTGGTAAGTGGATGCAGTTACGAATCTATCATCGATTAAAAATCAAAATGCAAAATGCATTTTCAAACCTCAGGATTGAGATGGATACTTGAAGTCAAAAATGTCTCCGGTCTTCAAATCATCCCGTGGTTGTGCTAAGAACCCCCAGTATTACGATGGTAACTCGTTTTAGTCAAAAAATGTCTCCGGTCACTATGTGACAGGGAAATGAAAACAATGAATCAGAGATGGGTTGCAGCATCTTTCTAATAATTACCCAAAATTATTTATTTTGGTTGTCAATCCGCCTGCCAAGCTTGGTAACTAAGGCAAGTCAATGATTTGAGGCAATCTATGGAGGAAGCTTTTGTTCAGCTGTGGACTTTTGATAGGCTGTAATTATGAAGTGATGAAACATATTAATTAAATGTATAATATTGTCATTTAAATAGTTTACCTGATTATAGGATAGGGTGACAAACGATCATACCGTCCACCTGATGGTAACTGGTTTTTTTAATGTAAAAAAAAGGTTGTTGTGGCCCAAAGACATCTACATTTATACTCGATTGTGAATCAAAATGCAGGTGCGTTTTCACTCGTGAGGACTAATATGGAATGCCTCTTTTCAAGTTAAAAGGTTCCCACTCGTCGTAAGGGTCGTACTCACCATACGAAACAAAGCAGTGTCAAGTTGCTATTTTACGCTGGTATTCTGTGAGAGCGGGGTCCTTCCCCGGTCGAGCCAACCCATTCGTGCTCCAACTATACTACTAATACAGCTGCAGCATGGCTTTTCCACGTATCATTTTTTCCCATAAAAAATCTGATTTTGTAATAGACAAGATATTCCCAATCCGATTGTATCTTTTTTGTATGTATGCTACGCCGAGAGTTTTTTTTATAGGAGAGGGGGTAAACGAGCATGCGGCTCGCCTGGTGGTAAGTGACTACCGCCGCCCATGAACAACTGCACACTAGGAAGGAATAGCAGATGCGTTGCCGGCCTTTTAAAAATGAGTGTGCTCTTTTCTTGAAGGTTCCTAAGTCGTATCGGTCCGGAAAATTCGCTGATGGTAATCGATTCCACAAGGAAGTCGTGCGAGGAAGGAAACATCTTCTAAATCGCACAGTGGTGGACCGTCAATCATCCAGATGGTGTGCATGGTATCGGGAGTTCTGCCACGATGTGCGTTCGTGAAATTTGGCGGCTGGGATTATCCGAACAATTCCTCAGAGCACTCCCCATGGTAGAATGCGAAAGAGAAAATGCAAAGGGATGCAACATCTCTTTGCAGTGCCAATAAATCGAGCCGATCGGAAAGGGCTCGATCGTCGACGATACGAGCCGCTCTGCGCTGGATGCGGTCAAGTGGAAAGAGCTGGCACTGGGGAGCCTCTGCCCAGAGATGGGAACAGTATTCCATGTGAGGCCGAACCTGCACCTTGTAAAGTTGCAGGCGGTGTGCTGGCATGAAATACTGGTCCCGCTCTGCTGAACACGTCAAGCTTTTATGAGGCCAATTTTGCCTTCACTTCCAAGTGACCACGACAACTGCGCGTCACTCGATATGTCGGACGCCGAATATTCCAATACTGGCTGAGGCAACTTGGGGAGTGCCTTGCAACTGAGGAGATACGACAAAGGGGTTCTTTTTAGCGGTAAATGCGCAAACTTTTGTCTTCTGAGGATTTAAACTGGACTAGATTTAGTCGCCCCCAGTCCGAGACTATGTCCAGCAAAGACTCGACTTCAGACACAAGTTTGTTCCGGTACTCAACGAAGTTTTCCCGAGAAATATTGGCACGGCCGGTGTATAGAGCATCACTAGTGCTGTCGTCCGCATAGCAATGAATGTTACCAGTTAGCAACATATCATTAATATGCAGAAGAAACAGCGTTAGTGATAGCACACAGCCTTGAGGAACACCAGCGTTAATAGGCTTGTAGTCAGAACATGCACCGTCTACAACGACCTTGATGCTCCGATCTGCAAGGAAGCTGGTGATCCAATTGCACAATTTGTCGGGATGCCCATAGGAAGGGAGCTTCGAAAGAAGCGCTTTGTGCCAAACCTGATCTAAGGCCTTCGAAATGTCCAGACTAACGGCCAACGCCTCCCGCTTGGACTCTACTGCCTCCGCCTATCTATGGGTCAGGTAGACCAGAAGATCATCAGCTGATCGACCCCGATGAAAACCGCATTGGCGGTCACTAATCAGCTGGTGATCCTCAAGGTACCGGATGAGCTGGCAGTTAATAATGGATTCCATTATTTTGGAGAACAAGGAGGTGATCGCGATAGGCCTATATTTGGACGGGTCAGAGCGGTCGCCTTTTTTAGGGATCGGGTGGACAAAAGCTGTATTCCATGAATTCGGGACTACGCCTTGGGAGTAGGAGTACCGGAAAAGACGCATTAAGACCGGTTCCAACTCCGGAGCACATGTCCTTAGCACAATTGGTGGGATTGCGTCAGGCCCACTCGACTTCTGGATGTTCAGGGAGAGAAGTGCTTTGCGAACCGAGCGCTGTGAGAACAGCACATCCGGCATGGATCACTCACACCGCGGGATGGTCGGCGGTGTTTTTCCCCCGTCATCAAGAGTCAAGATGGACGCAAAAAGGGAGTCTAAAAGGTCGGCTTTGTCTTTTGCGTCTTGGGCCAGTGAGTCGCCCTCCCTGTGCAGAGATGGTAGTGATGGCTTACATAAATTCCTTGGACAGCCTTGGCGAGGGACCAGAATGCACGGGTTTCCAAAGGAAGGCGAACTATTTTCTCGCCAATTCTGCCTATGTGCTCTGACTTTGCCTTGGCAATAACTTTTTTGAAGGACCTGGAGGCGAGTTATACTTCTTTTTAAGTATGCTGGTGTTAAGATCCCGAGTCGCCGAAGCCGCAGTCCAGGCTTGATAACACTCCTGCTTACAAGTGCAGTCTAACAGGAGTGACCAAATCAAGGCTGAGATCTGCCTCCGATGGGTACCACAGATGATGAAATAAATAGTTCCATTCCCTGTAGCATCATATCAGTGACAAAGTCAGCAACAGCGCTGGGATCATCCGGCGAAAAGCAAGACCCGCCCCCATGGGTAGGATGCAATGAAAGACCGCATTATGTCCCAATCCGCTGACCTGTAATGCCAAACACGGCGGCAACCTGCAGAACGCAACTGCGAAGGGAGCGTGAGTGGCACCATACTCCGGATCAGACAGTGGTCCGAAGAGCCGAGAGCGGCTTCGACGGAAACCTGATATCCGTCCGGATGAGAGGTCAGCAGAAGGTCCGACAGGGAAGGTGTATTATCCTCCACATGTGAAATCCGCAAAGGCGAAGTAACCAGTTGTATCAGACCATATGCCAAGTCAAAGTCATTAACAGATCTCTTCGCATGATCGGTTAAACGTTAACCGAGCCATTCGGCATGGTGGGCGTTAAAATCACCAAGGATCACGATCTCTGCGGATGGGACCTGTTGTAGCAAGGACTCTGTAGCCATTTTGACGTAGTCGACGACTCGATCTGTTTTGGCATTCCCGCTATGGGACCTTTAGAAGCACCCGTAGATGCGCGGATGGTCGTCGCTTTCTACGCGTAGCCAAAGGATGGACAGGTCCGAACCTTTAAGACTGCTGAGGCGTCGAGAACAGATTTCCTCTCTGACATACACGCAAACTCCAGCCCGAGGCACAAAGGAGTGCTCCAATTTGTACCCCGGGTAGGAGAGATACGAAATATCAGCCGGAGAGGAAACCTGCGTCTCGGTCAGGAAGAGCAAGGCCGGCTTCGCCGTCTCGAGATGGTAGTGGACGGCGTTTAGGTAGAGTGAAGTCCCCTGATGTTGCAGAAATTCACGGATAGCGTGGCAGGGGTCGCCTTGGTATTGTTGCTCAGTTTGCCCCGAGCATTTGTGTTTTTAAGCGGAATTTTTTCCTCCCCAGAATACGCGGGGCAGCCTGAGCACCCACGCTGAGGATTGGAATAACATGGTCGTGGATGCTCAGCGAGGGATTCCCCCAGGGGTACTGGTACCCTCCTGGGGTAGACTATCGTGAAATTTCGCTACCATGTTCATGGGGGGGGGGGGGGGGGAGAATTTTATCCAATTGAACTGATTTTCATGATTTCCCTTTAGAGTTCAGTATTGATCCCATATAAATTTCAACCAAAAAATCTCTCGTTCCGCCCGAATAAACAAAAAAACATGGGGTGAAAGAAGCTTTTAATGGAACTACTTTGACAACATTCTAACTTGTGATATTTCTTAGCAAATAGAGTGAAAACGTATAATAAAAATAAAAGCCAACTTTTTATAGAATAAGTGTGACAAAAGAGCATCAAGGTCGTAGTAGACGGTGCATTCTCCGATTAAAAGTCTATCAGCGCTAGTGTTCCACATGGCTGCATGCTATCACCAACACCGTTTCTTCTGCATATCAGTGATATGTTGCAAACCGGTAACATTAATTGCTGTTCGGATTACAGCACTGGCGATGCTATTTACACCGGAAGTGCCAATATTTCTCGGAAAAACGTCACTGAGTTTCAGAACAGACCTGTGTCTGAAGTCGAGTATTTGCTGAACAAAGTCTTGGATTGGTGGCGAGTAAATCTAATCCAGTTTAATCCTAAGAAGACACAAGTTTGCGCGTTTACAGCTAAAAATAACCTCTTTGTCGTATATTCTCAGTTTCAAGGCACTCATCTTGTTGCCTTAGCCAGTCTTGGAATCCTCGGAGTCGACATATCAAGTGACTTGCAGCTTCGTGGTCACTTGGAAGGGAAGGCCAACCACTGAAAATGTCGTTTTTAGATGTCAGTGTGCGCGCGTGTTGTAAAAACTCCATGGTGTCGTTTTTAGGTGTCGCTTTGCGTGCGTATCGTAAAAAAAATCATTTTTCTCGTCATCTTTCCTAAACGCCACAAAAGAAGTATAACTTCAAAAACTAGAATACCAAGAGTGGCAACTATGACAAATATTTAATGGCATGAGGCAATCTATGGGAGCAGTAATAAATGAATGAATAAATTAATTCGTAATAATTATGTAAAATAGTTTGTTATTATTTAAATCGAGAAGTAAAAATAAATATAAAAATTTATTTAATGTAAAAATTTTCCTCTCTGACGGATATGATTCGGAAATAAGGCAGCTGCATAGTTTTTATTGGCTTTAAAGCGAGCCTTTTAACGAAACTAAACAAATAATAAAAGTTTTTTTTATATCAAGATGTCTTAAACTGAAAGTGCAGAAAGAAGGAAACTAGGCCATTTTAAAGAAGTTTTTTATCGAAATTTTACATATTTGGAATATTTAGAAATTTAAAGAGCTAAGATACACTTCAAATCATCTGATGAGATATTAAAATTATAAGCAAAACGTCGTAGAAACATCCCACAATAATTTTAAGAAAACGTTTTCCTTGCCTTAGGAAATACCATCTCATCTATTCCAGTTATTGCTAAACGTGCCTTCAGGGACAATTTCAGCCGGAGAACAGTTCAATTGTTAAAGAAAAAAATGATACTGTTATTATATCGTACAGAATGAAATGTTGAAATGCCTTACTGAACTCAGTTCTTTAGCTATTTGAATCAGCTTACGTTTGCTTGAAATTTTACAGACGATAAAATAAATTTGATACAAATGATAAGTGGATGCTGTGGCTCAGCGTTGCGCTATCTCTGAGTGAGTTAGACACGAAGAAAATCACAGAACAGTCAGTCCCGGAAACAAACAATACATATTTTGTACAAAGTTATCACGAGCAGTGTCAAAAAGTATGGCAGAGAGCAACTAATCACAACCAGACAACTTTACGATCAACACATATCTAAGGTATATGTATGCTTACTCTCCTCATCACAAAAACACGCGAAATTGATGAACATAAATTTAAAAAAAACTTTCGGCCTCAATTAAGGAAACCAATTTAGTTCTGCAAAGAGATTGTTAGTTTGTACCAGCAATATCGTATCTCATGCTGTCGTTTACGAGCGACGCTTATTTTCATAGTTTTGATTGTTTCAATGTAATATTTGTTCCAATTAAATATCATCATCATCATCATCATTACAGCCCTTCACAAGTCCACTGCTGAACATGGTCTCCCCCAAGGAATGCCACAAAACACGATGCTTAGCCACCTGCATTCATTGACTTCCTGCATGTCTTACCAGGTCGTCACTCTATCTAGTGGGAGAGGGGGGGGGACACCATACGCTTCTTCCGCCGGTACGAGCCTGCCACTCGAGAACCTTTTTCCCCATCGGTTTTCTTTTCTTCGAGCTATATGGCCGGCCATTGCCACTTCAGCTTACTAATCCGTTGGGCTATGTCGGTCATTCTGGTTCTACTGAAGATATCCTCATTTCTAAGTTTATCACGCAGAGAAACTCCGAGCATAGCCCTCTCCATAGCTCGCTGAGCAACCTTGAGCTTCCTCATACGGCCAGCAGTGAAGGACCACGTCCAAATAAATATTGTCTGTAAGAAATAACTCGTTTTCTGTTATGTGTAAATGGATGTAATTTAAAATATCGTTATACTAAATATGTGAACAACAAAAATTGAAGGGTCTTTTTTAAAGATCGTCACTAACGTAGCTATGATATTTATTTATATAAGTTATAGCAAGGGTAACATGATGTTGTATTTTATATAATCATCTTTGAATGACCCCACAAGAAGTTTTATATATATATATATATATATATATAGTATTTTAATATTAAGACATATTTCTGTACAAATCTGTGTTAAATAATATTAGAAATATACAACATGTAATAATACCCTGTGGTGATTGTAATAAAATTAAATTGTAATATTTTCTTTGCAAATTGTATGTAGTTTTATCATCTAATTGACGCGTATTTTTTGACATATTTCAACATATAAACGCGATAGAAAAACTCATTATCCGAGAATATTTCAAGGCCCTGTGAAATCCGCCAACACAGCATTGAAAATGAGAGGAGACCTGTTCCCAAAAAAAAAGGAGGGGGGGGGGGGCTGAGATGTTTGATATTTCGATGTTAGACTGGCTACCTTCAGTTTTTGAATATAAATTTTTGGTCCAATCTACGCAGAATGAGCTTACAGTATCTTGCATTCTTGCAGTGGTATGCTTGGGTTTGGATGTAATTTTATTAATTATAGATGGCAGCACCCATCCGTCTTCTCTATTAAAATTAAGATTTATTAAATTTTAATATCCTCACGAATCATTCAAGGTAGGTATCGATATTCTTTTGCGAGGACTTGTGATCTATCTAATCTAATGTAATGTACACTGCTCACTTCCCGGAATGTTGGTGCTTCAAGTCAGCTATAGATCTTTTTGTTTGTCCTATGTAAGAGAGACCACATTTGCAATCCAAATACCGTGACCATGGCTGTAAAGCACCCGAAACATCGGGAATTAATAAATTAAATTATATGCGATAAAATCCGTAAAAATTAGTTTCATTTAATGTTTATTCTTCATGCAAATATAAGAAATCATTATATATTTAAATAAAACTAATTTTACGGATTCTATCGCGTATATTAACTTATTTTTATCTTCCCGACGTTTCGGGTGCTTTCCAGCACCCGTGGTCACGGGGGACTGAGATGTTTGACGTCCTGCTGTCATAGTTAGCCCGGCTACCTTCAGTTTTTTTAATATTAATTTTTGGTTCGATTTACGCAGAATGAGCTTACAGTATCTTGAGGTCTAGCAGTGGTATACTTGGGTTTGGATTTGATTTTATTAATTATGGGATCCCAAGCAGATGGCAGCACCCATCCATCTTCTCTATTGAAATTAGGATGTTTTTTAATTTCAATAGCCTCGCGAATCATCCTTGGGAGGAATCGGTGTTCTTTTGCGAGGATTTGTGGTCTATCAAATCTAATGTAATGGCGGGGGACGATCTTGAACATGTTCACAAACTGCAGACTTCCCGATACGTCGGTGCTTCACGTCAGCTATATGTTCTTTAACGCGGGTTTTTATAGATCTTTTTGTTTGTCCTATGTACGAGAGACCACATTCACAATCCAGCTTGTACACTCCTGCATCTTGTAGAGGGATATGACACTTGACGGATGGTAAAAATTGACCAATCTTCTTCAGCGGCTTGAAGTATGTTTTAATGGAAGCTCGCTTCAAGATGTAGCCAACCTTGTCTGTGACTCCTCTGACATAGGGTAGTACAGCAGGCACACGCTCGACTGTGGCTGGCTTCACTCGGTCACTGTGACGTAGGCGCGGGACCCGAAGCTTGTTGACTTGCAGTACTTGCTTGACGTGCTGAAGCTCGGCGGCCAGATGTTTTCTGTCACAGATCCCTCGTGCTCTCTGAAACAAAGATTTTCCCACGGTAGCTAACTGTGAAGGATGATGGTGCGAATCACCATTTAAATATCGGTTTGTATGGGTATTTTTTCTGTACACAGTATGACCAATAGTGTTATCAGGATTTCGGATGACCAAAACATCTAGGAAAGCTAAAGTATTGTTTGCCTCTAACTCCATTGTGAATTGTATTTTAGGGTTTATGGAATTAAGGTGGTTTAAAAATGCAGTTACTTTGTCAGATGGTAAAATTGTGAAAGTATCGTCTACGTACCGCTTGTAGAATCTTGGATTTACAGGAGCATTAAGAAGGGCTTTCTCCTCAAAGTCCTCCATGAATATGTCGGCGACTACGGGAGATACAGGTGAGCCCATTGCCACTCCGTCTACTTGCATGTAGAACTCTTCTTTCCACAATAAATAGCCAGATGTAAGGCAGTGTTTGAGTAATACTGCATATTCTGTGGGCATGTTGTTATCTTCTAGCTTTCTAGTAACAATTGAGATGCAGTCTTCAATAGGTAGGCATGTGAATAGTGACTGAACATCAAAACTGACCATAGTTTCATTGTCAGCGAGATGTAGGTCTTTTATCTCACTAACAAAATGGTATGAATCCTTTGTGTGTGCTCTGGTATGTCCTCTTAGTGGTGACAGTATTTTTGCCAAGTGTTGAGCCAACTTATAAGTTGGTGAATCGATCTGGCTTACTATAGGACGTAGTGGAGCGTTTGGTTTGTGTATTTTCGGTAACCCATACAATCTCGGTGGTTTGGCACATGATGGTATTGTCGAGTTCACGTCGAGATCTAATTTTTCGGAGTATTTCTTTATTAAATCAGTAGTTGTTTTAAGTGTATTAGTTGTAGGGTCTATTTTGACCTTTTTGTATGTACTTACGTCCGATAAAAGTTCTTGTATTTTGGAATTATAATCTGACGTGTCCATTATTACCGTAGCATTTCCTTTATCCGCGCGGAGAATCGTGAGCTCTGGTCTGTTGCGTAAGTTGTACAACGCTTTAAATTCGTCTTTAGGGAGATTTAGTTTCGGCGTGGAATTTCGACGTAACAAGGACGAAATGTCTTGACGTATAGCCTCTAAATCGTGTTTACCGATATTGTTCTTAAACAGACAATTTTCCACACTGCAGATAATTTCCTCGTACGGGATTTTTTGCGGCGTTATAGCAAAATTCAAGCCTTTCGACAATACTTTTATTGTAGGTTCGTCCAGTGTTTCTTTTGACAAATTATAGACCGTGCGTTGTTTATTGTTCGCGTCTGTGGTCAACGGTTGTTGCGTTTCGTTTCTACGTTGACATGGATGTTTGGCATTTGATTTGATAGTTAATTTTTGGTATTTTTCTATATGTTTGTCTTTGCATTCATTATATTTCGATATTTCGCGTTTGTTTAAAGTTTCAATGCAATTATTAAAATCAAATGTCGTTAAAACTGTCTTTAACTCACTGGACAAATTGTCTATGGTATTATTTATGATGTAAATCGAACCAAAAATTAATATTAAAAAAAACTGAAGGTAGCCGGGCTAACTATGACAGCAGGACGTCAAACATCTCAGTCCCCCGTGACCACGGGTGCTGGAAAGCACCCGAAACGTCGGGAAGATAAAAATAAGTTAATATACGCGATAGAATCCGTAAAATTAGTTTTATTTAAATGTGTAGTGTTCGCGTAAATATAAGAAATAATCATTATATAGGCTGTGTTTACAATTTTAATTTCAATAATATGATGAAATTTCGGGAAGACATAGAAAGAACGCCAATTCACACTTGATTCGTGCACCACTCTTTCATATATGTCATTATTAGAAACGACAAGATTAAAGATTTCTTATATTTACGCGAACACTACACATTTAAATAAAACTAATTTTACGGATTTTATCGCGTATATATGCATTCAAGCGACGTTTCAAGCATTTTACAGCACCCATGGTCACGGGGGGGACTGAGGTGTATGACGTCCCAATGTCATAGTTAACCACGGCTACCTCCAGATTAAATCATACACCTCAGTCCCCCTCGTGACCATGGGTGCTGTAAAGTGCTTGAAACGTCGGGAATGTAAAATAAGTTAATATACGCGATAAAATCCGTAAAATTAGTTTAATTTAAACGACAAAATTAAAGCTTAAATCAGTAATTTAAAATAACCTGACAACTTGCTGTGTCATTTACGTGGTAGAGCCATGCTGCAGCTATATTACTGGTATAGTTGTAGCACGAATGGGTCGGCTCGACCGGGGAAGGACCACGCTCTCACAGAATACCAGCGTAAAATGACAGCTTAACGCTGCTGTGTTTCGTATGGTGAGTGTAGAGAACCGGAGACCCTTTTTATTGGAAACGAGGCATTCCATCTTAGTTCTCACGGGTGACACCGCATCTGCATTTTGATTCTTTATTGAGGATAGATGTGGATGTCTATGGGTCACAGCAACGACTTACCATCAGTTGGACTATGTGCTCGTTAGTCACCCTATTATATAAAAAAACAAGCTTACCTAAAACGAAAAACAATTGCTTTATTACTCTCAAAATTAAGACGAATCTAACGATACCTCATATGTTAAAATCCACCAAGCCGTTTTGTAGAGAGTGTTATTATAGAGAGTGGCAAAGAAATAGGCAAACATACATACATGATTTTGAAAAACCCTCCTTCAGGGGTAGTCGGGTAAAAAGAAGCCTGTGTGAGTCAGACCAGAGACTAATCAATGAGAAAATCAAGAAATGATTTTTTTGAAGTAAATGTACTGAAACTCTAAAAGTTAATTTTGCAGCCTATATATATGTCCCGCGGCTGTACACAGGCCGTCTTTCATTTCAGAGAACCTTCGTTTTTTTTTCTTATTTTTTATTTATGTAGGTTTAATCACGATGTTGCTCTTCACTGCCGAATACATGGTAAATTAGCACTTAAAATTGCAATTAAAAATTTCATTGTCGCCGGCGGGGTCGAACCCGGGTTGCGCGCGTACTGTGAAATTTACAGTAGACGCTTAGCCCCTGAGCGTCTTCACCATCAATCATTACAGCCCTTCACAACTCCGCTAATAAATAAAGGCCACCTTACACGGTCCTGGGTAATTGTCACGATATATTATAGTCTGCTTGCCCTACTGCCCTACACTGAGCTTACCGGTACGAGGCTGCCACTCGACAACCTTTGACAGTTGACTGTGATGACACATGGAACTAAGACAAGTTTTTCACCGTTGGTCGTGTGAGAAAGTTGAAAGTCGCTCTGAGAAATCTGCAGAGGCTTTCACTCGTAGTTTCTCTGCGTGATAGAATTTGAAATGAAAATCTCCGCAGTACAACCAGAGTAGTCGACACAACCCATTGAATAAATAAGCTGAAGCGGTCCGGCCGATAGCTTGAATAACCGACAACCGGAGGATAAGAAATATAACCTATTACGTATACAACATAAACATTACAAATGAGTTATTAATAAGATAATAGAATCAGGCGTTACTTTGCGGAAGTCCATTATATTAAAGTTGTTAAAAAATTACCTCGCGTACAACCACACGATAAAATAAAGTGATGCGGCGGTCAGCCACCGCACAGTCTACCTAACCTGAAGATGCCTCGTGTAGAGGCGAAACACGTGTCGTATTGTCGTCAGTGGTGTGTTTTCCTAGTGCAGTGTTGTTGGGAGTGGTGATGCTGGGATTCGTGGTGACGGGGATAGTGCACGCAATCGAGGGAGGGCGGGAGGTGCTCTTCAAACTAGGTAAGACACATCATTTTATTTTATCGAGCGGATGTACGCGAGGTAATTTATTACCAACTTTAATTATTCATAGGATTCCAAAAATTCAATTTTAAAATTTTTCTAGATCGGGCTACTCTCGTTAAATGACTCTAATGCAATGAGAATCTAGTAAAAATAATAAATTTCTGTTAAACAGTGTAAACTTTAGTTATGTTTCTAAAATAAAAAGGGATTTCATATGTTTAAATGTCTTTGTTGAAATAAACAAAAGCGAGAAACATCGTCAAATGAACTTAAAATAAAATTTCTGATTTCACATATTATTATAACGGTAATATAAAAACCTCTTATTTTAGTGGTAATTAAAATTGAATAATTTACCTATAACAAATAGGTAAATATAAAATGAAATACGCAAAATCCTCAACTTTTCCCTCAGAGCACGTCTGGAATCTTATCCCACGGGATTGTCTTCGGTTTTGCGAAGGATTTCAAATAACGCCTTGGTAGTCGACCCTTAGAAACCCTATCTGTTAAAAGAATAAAGTATAAATGATAAGTTATGTTATTGAAAGTGAAACTACGAAAGGTTCGAAAGGTATTCGAATATTTTGCAGCAAATATTTTTTGCAAAATATTTACATACCATTTGAATACTAAATTGCAATTTAAACTAAATACATTAATTATATTGTTTTAATTATTTTATTATTAAGGCCTTGAGTGTAGTTCACCAATTGGTCAGTGTAGAGAACTGAAGATCTTTTTTACTTGAAACGAGGCATTTCGTTTTAGTTCTCGGGGGTGACAAAGCATGTGTTAATTGAGAATAAATGTAGATGTCTAGGGGCTACAGAATACACTTTCCATCAGGTAGACTGTGTGCTCGTATGTCATCTTTATCCTATAAGAACTATTTTTGTACCTTAATAAAATATACAGAATAGGCTTAGAGGCGCTCTAGAGACATCTTATTTGTTGCAAATACCATAAATGAAAAAGGAAAGTGAAAGCCTACATATATCCTATAGGTGAGTACATATATTCTTTCACTTATGACAGCATTTTTACTGTAAGAAAGAATCCGCCACATTGGTATTGAAATTGAAAAATTTCTCAATTCTCAGGGCAAGCCACGATTTTTGCCTTCACCGCTGAGAATGTGGTAAATCAGCACGTAAAACTGCATAACAATTTCGTTGGTGCCCTGGGTCTCTGATTGACAGACAACTGTGCTCATCTTCTGTGTTACTTTATCTGTTTTACTACTTAACTTTAACTGTTACTAGATATGTATCTGGAACAGATATCTATTACTTCAGCCCTCTAACGCTGCATCATCTCACCCTTGTAGATTACAAATTATGTCTCTGTATATGAGTGTTACACTATTACAAATATTCCCAAGCTAACTTTAATTTTCTTGTACAATTTTATTTTTATTTCTCTATTCTTTCCATAAAATTATACAATTTAACATATTTCTTTTATTATCATTCTATACTTTAATCCTGTAAAAATTATTACATACATGTTAATAACAAAATATTTTTTATATTTTATTACGTTATTAAGACGCTATTCTATTCTCATACAAAATGAACATCCAATCTATACACGACCCTCAGCTCCTCGTAGGAGGCTAGCCACATCAGATAAGAAGGCGCTTGGGCTCTATAGACTCCAGACGTGTCGGTCGAGTTCACTCCCGTCACTCCACTCCACAACTTTCGTTATATACCGCCTTAATTGGTGCTCTGTGATTGGTTGCTGCCTTGGTATTCTCACTGTGGTGCGCGAAGCACGCTGTCCCAAGTGACAGCAGTCTCACTGTGTTGTGAGATGTCACTTCCTCAGAGGCGGCCATCGTTTTTAATTTTTGTGTTGTTTGTTTCACCAGGCACCTCAGCGTAACAGGAATATAGGTGTTCATTTCAGTCACAGACCTTCTGAGCTGGGTTCACATCCATGGTTGCCATCGAAGTGGGTGTAACCGTTGAAAGAAGCGATGTGAAGTTTGCTCATCGGGTGCAGCCACGGCAGCCAAGTAGTGCAGTCATCAGCCGTACCATCATCGCCCGTCTCCATCACCGACATACTAAGGACTTGATTATTGCCGCTTCACGTACGCACCGTGGTATAAAACTATCGGATATGTGTATGACCATTTTGACTGACAAAACTTAAAACATAAGCAACGCTCATATTTATATAGATGAATACTTAACGAAATATAACCGCATATTACTTAAGGAATGTAAGCAAAAGGTCAAAGATGCTATAAGCTTGACTTGACAAAAAACTGTCGTATTTACACCCGTCGAAAAGATACCTCGCCACTCATTTCCATCATAACTTCAACCGATTTAGCGAATATATGCTAAATATTATCTCCTAATGCTTGATAAACCTTTGTGCTCATACATTAAAGTATGCATTTACACTAAATTTACACCTCCTACGTCCACTTAATATAATATATTGTACCACACTGGATACAAACTACCACACAAATCATATAGTACACAAGACTCTCATACACAAACAGCTTGCTTATTATTATGTAATTTTTATTTTTAACTTATTATGGCAATATCACGAATCAATATTTAATATTTTATTTATGGTGTACGTAAGCCCCGTATTAATTAATTTAGTGATAATTTTTTAAATGACAATAACAGTTATGCGTGTCCAATTATATTGTTCCAAAAGCAATAGAGATTTACGAGATATTAATGATTTTATTTTTAAAATTACTATATTAATTTATAACTACGACGGATAAGCTCAGTAATAATAGTTTAAAACTTTTTTTATTATAATGTTTGTGGTATATGTACGTACAAAAACGAATATATTTTTAACAATCTTTCTTCATCGAATATTGACATAGCATTTATCACTAAGTTGTGGTTATGCGACGGCATTCTCGACACTGAGCTGTGCAGCTCAGATAGGTACGATCTACTCCGTCGTGGCCGTGGGACGCTAGGCGGAGGAGTGATGGTCGCTTGCGCATCGCATTCTTTTTAGTTCTTTAAAGTTGACTTTTAGACATGAGCCATGCTGCAAATATATTCTGGTTATAACACGAATGGGTCGGTTTGACCGGGAAAGAATCACACTCTCACAGAATATCAGCATAAAATAGCAGCTCAGTGTTTTGTATAGTGTCTGTGGATAACTAGAGTCCCATTTTGACAACGCAACTGCATTTTGATTCTTATTTGAGGATAAATATAGATATCTATGGGCCAGAGTGTATACTTACTAACAGGTGGATTGTGAGGTCATTTGGAACCCTTAATCTATGAAAAAAGTCTAAGGAGTACACAATCTCAACCAACATTACCTTGTTACAAAGTAGAATATCGTCTAAATAGTAACATTAAAAACTTAGTCCCCTATTTTTCCACTCTTGGGGTTTGACATTTTTTTTTAATTTTTTATGGAACCATCCCTGAAATATAACCTTTATAATAAAATCAGTATTAATAAAACAAAATGATGAAGATTTCACGTAACAACATTTGAACGCATTTTATACGTGGTAGAGCCACGCTGCAGTCAAATTATGGTTGTAGCACGAGTGGATCAGCTGAACCGGAGTAGGACTACTCTCTAACAGGACACCCGTGTCAAAAAAAGGCTTCGGCCTCACATGGAATACTGTTCCCATCTCTGGGCAGGGGCTCCCCAGTGACAGCTCCTTCCACTTGACCGCATCCAGCGCAGAGCAGCTCGAATCATCGACGACCGATTCCTTTACGATCGGCTCGATTCATTGGCACTGCGAAGAGATGTTGCATCCCTTTGCATTTTCTTTCGCATTTATCACGGGGAGTGCTCTGAGAAATTGTTCTGATTAATTCCAGCCGCCAAATTTTACGAATGCACATCGCGGCAGAACTCCCGATACCATTCATACCATCTGGATGATTAGTGGTCCACCACTGTGCGATTTGGAAGATGTTTTCTTCCTCGCACGACTTCCCTGTGGAATCGATTACCATCAGCGATTTTTCTGGACCGATACGACTTAGGGGACCTTAAAAAAAAGAGCCTACTCCTTTCTAAAAGGCCGGCAACGCATCTGCAATTCCCCTGGTTGTTGTTGTTACAGTTGTTCATGGGCGGCGGTAGTTACTTACCATCAGGTGAGCCGTATGCTCGTTTGCCCCCTCTCCTATAAAAAAAAAAATATTAATCCATGTTCTTTATAAACGAATTGAGATCCTCCTATTTTTTCAAATTCTGCTAAAAATTTTAACAAAAATACTTGTGCTGTAGGCGTCTCAAACGCGCCTATAGTTAGTGATGGAAATTCTAGCTAAATTAATAAAGTATTAATTATCAATAAACAATTCTAAGAGTTTCAAGCTTAATAGTCGTTACTTTTCTTCTGAATCAGTTTAAAACAGAGAGAAATGCTCGTGTGCACAGAACTAGAGCACGTCTGAATTTGTACCTGTGATATGGAGACTAATGCTTGTACATTAATTACGGATGCCTTAACTTCTAAGTTTAACTTAGAACTACGAAGTTGTCGGCCCCGTTTAAATAAATATTTATTACAAATTACCACAAGGCCCGCAACGTAAAATAATTCTTCGAAATGCTTTTAAATATTATTAAATATAATTAAAATAAAATATTTAGTTATTGAAATAAAGAATAGTCACGTTTATCAAGCGTCAATTATGAAATCTACTACAGTTTCATATTAAAGTTCTACTAATCGGTAAAGAGACAGCGAAGGAAACTCCGAAGTAAAAAGCAGTGGTCATTATACTCTTTGAATATTCTCATTTTCATTACTTTTGAGTGAATTCAAATATTCTAATATTCGGGAAAGATGTTCCAGTCTGATAGGTCCCTTAAGAGAGCATAGCACTGCAGGCACAGCTGCTTGGCCGCAGATATGTAAGAGTGTTAAATACGTAATACTCATCCAGATAGATTTATAGTTAGAAAATGAGCTCTACCACCAAAGAAAATTGATAATAATACCTTAGGAATCGTAAGAGGTGACATAAAGAAATTTAAACAGGAGATGGACAGCAACTTGTTAGTTTAAAAATAGTAAAAATGCGGTTGCTAACCTGCCTGCTAAGCGTGGCAACTATAGGGTAATAGGGTAGATCTATTAGACAATTTGTTTGAGAAGTCTATCTTTGCCAGTTATATTTTGATAGGCTCTTATTAATGAATGAACAACATATATAGTAGTTTATACTTCACTTTCCCTTACGACAACTACGAGAGGATAACCGATGTTCCTACACACGTCATACGCGGGCAGCAACCTAAATAACTTCAAAATAATAAAAATGCGGTTGCTAATCTCCCCTATTAGGCAATTTTTGGAGAGGCCTATCTTCAGTAGTGGTCTTTTGTAATGTATTGAATTAGTGAACGAAATTTTAGTAGGTCCTGCCAGCTTGATTTACCGTTCACCAGCATCCATTTCACATCACGTGCAACGTTAATAGCCACGCGCTTTGTAAGCCCGCGTTGCGAACAGTTTTCTATGTATTGTAATGGATCCCGCGATCTCGCGCTGTCACGCTGTTGTGCTTCCAATCTGATCACGGAAATTGCGTTACTATATGCCAACTTGCTAAAAACTGATTAGAATTTAAGGTAGCATGACATTTGTTGGTTAAAATAAAATCTCAAAATGATCGTGGTTTTATTTATTTTCTTACCTTTGTACTGATTTGAATTGACCCATTTTGTAATTTTAACTTTGTGCATATTGGAAGGAACTGAACTGAATACCGGCACACAGTTAATGCTAATTCGGAAGTCAGACCTTTAACTTTGTTGTTTTAATATGGTTTTATTCAATACATTGATTAATACTTATTTATTTATTTATGCTATGTCGGTTACTTGTTCTGCTGCGGATATCTTCATTTCTAAGTTTATCACATAGGGAAACTCCGAGTATTGCGCCCTCCATAGCACGCTGAGCGACCTTGAGCCTACGTATACGGTCAGCAGTGAAGGGACACGTCTCAGATCACATAAGACATAGGCCAGTGATGACATAAGTCATCACTGGCAATACGAACGGATTTTAATATTTACGTTTTGTTGATGTAATTAAGTTACACTTTTGTTTGTATCACATATAAAAGAAAATCACTGTCACTTGTGTCTGCACTTCGATTCTTTAATTGCGACTGGCTATAAAATAACAAGTTTGTTTATATATTGTATTAGAGCGAACATTCATTTCTTGTCTATTAGCAAAACACATAATTTTGTAACACAACGCTTTACAATGTTACTCCCACTCTTTATACTATACACTCTGGTGTGACCGTCACTTTCCAAATTTTTACACACAATACTTCCCAGACACAATTAACCAGGTAGCAGACCTTAATTATTAACTAAAACTATATCTCCCAGTTCAAACTCGCGCTGCTGTCTCTGCGACTTCGGGCGTTGTTCTAGTCTCGTCAGATATTCCGTCAGCGAACTTCTCCAGAAATCTTTCAGAAGTATTTGTAGGTGTTTTCATCGGGTTAAGTTTGAAAGAAAAGTGTCATATAGGTCAACAGAAGGCACTATAATTGGGGCTTGACCAATAAAAAAATATCCAAGTGTTAATGTCCCTAGAAAGTCAGGATCATCTGTGTCTATTGAATTCAACTGTCCGGGATTCGGGCAAGCCTCAATTTGGCACAAAATGGTGGTCATTTCCTCAAAGGTAAGGTTTGTAGATAGGACTCGCTTTTAGGTCTGATGCCAAAATCCCATATCCCTCCGAAATTTGGGATGTAAGGTGGAATAAATTGCCACTGTGTGCCGTCTAACGCCAAAGTCTCAGCTATGTTCCCTTCGAAGGCCAAATTTGCTTCTCGCCAAACTGCTTGTAGCTCTCTATTAGCACCGATGAAATTACGACCTTGGTCGGTCCACATATAACCACGTTTGTCTCTTCTGGCCACGAATATTCTAAACACACCGATGAAATCTTCGGATGGCAAGTCTCCAACAAACTTAATTTGGGTGGTCTTGGTTGACATGCATATAAAGAGATCATTGTATGCCTTTCTTTTTTTGACTCCTCTGCCTTTATTATCAGAATTTGAAAAGGTTCATAAAAGTCAATTTCACTATTTAAGATGCTCGAGCTAGATTTACCTAAAGAAAGAGTGACAACTCTTTCTTTAAGTTAATCTCACATCATTTGTGTTCTTACTGTGACTCCTTGTTTGGCACAGGTCAAACATTTGTGAATATGCTTCTTTATTAATGCTTTCACTTTCAGCATCCAATATTTAGATCGAAGGTAACATATGGAAGTGAGCTTCGGCAATAATCAATGGCGTTAAGTTGTTTTTTGTGCCTAGTATTATCGGATGTTTTTCTTCTAGCTCAGACTGTCAAAGGCGAGCGCCCACCCTTAGAATATCCACTTTATCTTAATGGGGATTCAGACTTTTGAAACGATTGTTAGTTTTTACATGCTTGTTGTTCATTATTATTTGAATATCTTCCGCAAATTACTCGTTTTGTACTAGTATTATGCATGCTTTCAGTGATTTGTCTAAATATTCTGTTTTTAGTGTTTCTGGAATTTTATTTGAATTTTCTTGCTTTGGGATGATTTTGCCTTGATCATCAGCGACTTGAACTGTAGGGAGCAGATAGAGAAGTGGGATAGAGCAGGGTATAGAAAGTCACGCGAAGAATTCTATACTCCTTGATATCTTCGGAAGCGTTTGTGCTCCAAAGGATTCATTGTAAAGTATCAGAATTTTTATATCATTTGACGATACATCTTCTGTATATCATGTAGTGGTAGAGCCACGCGGCAGCTTTTGCTGTCGCACAGATGGGCCGGCAAGAACCGGGTTGGTACCACGACCTCACAGAAAACCAGCGTGAAGTAGAGGTTTACCTCTGCGTTTCGCTTGGTGAGTGCAGTTGGCCGGAGGCCCTTTTTACTGGAAATGAGGCATTCCATCTTAGTCCTCACGGGTGACAACGCATCTGCATTTTGATTCGCAAACGAGGATAGATGTAAATGTCTATGGGCCGCAGCAACCACTTACCATCAGGTGAACTGTGTGCTCGTTTGTCACCCTTATCCTATAAAAAAAATTATCGCTCATATAACATATGCTTTTCATTCTCCATCTTATTTTATCATAGGTTACAATGATATTCTTGTAGTGGAGGACCTACGAGGAGTTCATCGTTCAAATATACATTATTTGCCCCCTTGCAGGAAGCATCAAACACCAATCTTATTTTCGTGGATACTTTATATTCACGAAGAACCACGTGATGAAGTAAATATACACATTTTTTTCATGGGTACTGCTTCCATATGTTGTAGACGTGGATATTCTTTTATCACATTAGTGGAATCTTCTATTAATATTGGCATTTTCTTGAATCGTCACTTTAGTTTAAGTAATCTTTTCTGTAATATATTTCTTCTATTTCCTTCTGTACATATCGGTGCATCAGTGTTAAACGGCAACTTCAACATATATCGCCTTCTTCAGGTCTTTTTTGTGTTTTCTCGTATAATCGTATTTTTCACATAACTGTTCTTCTTCAGTCAATCTTCTTTTTGCATCTTAATTTACTTCCCATTTTAATTTTAAAACTTCATCTATTTATACTTGCTGGCGCATGACTAAGAACGGGTCTCGCTGCGTATGCGTGCTCTCCAAATACGATCCAGCCAAGGTTGTTTTCTGAGCACTTGGTGTACCCAATGGACCATGATGGTGGCGATTAAATCTGGTTGTAATATCTGTGCGTATTCCTTCACTCCAAGAAGCAAATCAATGGAACGTATTGCATAGTAGCTTGGATCGGCCAAATTCAGTCCTTCTAGATGTGACTAGTGATTTGCAGCAAATATTCTGGTGGGTATCTTCGTGGTAAGTTGCTTCGACATAACATACGCCTAAATAGGTAGGTTGAAATGAGTTGCATCTTGTGAATTTACTTGAAACTATACCACGTGATTTGAATTTGTTCTAGTAGACCCTACTCCTACGACAGTTTCACTTTCAGGTTGCTTGTTGAGTCTTAATCTTTGAGCCGGCTTTTTGCTTATAAATGATGCCTGCGATCCTTGTTTTATGAGCACTCGTAGCACCATAATACTTCGAACGCTCACCATAGCGGTTGCTATTAATGCAATGGCCTGCTTAGTTGTGTGATATGACGGTATCATTGAATTGGCTTGAATATATTACCTCTCTTCTAAATTGCAGTGTGACGCTGATTGGTGTGATGTTTCTTTGGTAGTAGTATCGATTTATTTCCCTGGTGAAAAGGAGAATGATGATGTCCATTGAATAAACGACAGAATATACGGAGTCGACATTTATGAGCCGCATATACTAAACAGTTGAAGCATAAATTGTTGTTTTCACATAATCCGCTCCTTGTTAAGGTTACAGGTTGGTAAATTATTTTCAGTGACATAACGTGTATTTATCCTTGCACATAATATTTTTTTTCTCCGACGACCGCGGTAGGGCTGATGTTGACGATTCAATAGATTTGTTTGATGAAGCGGTGCTAACGTGGAAAGATCGCTCTTTAATGATATTCTCTCGTGGGAAAGTTCGATATCTTGATTGAAGACATTTTGTTGAGTCGCTCCACGTCGGTAAATCTCCAGACTCACTTTTATAGGCATATTCTTCCCATATTTATGAGACTTCTAGTTCATTTTCTGCACAACGAGATGAATTATAATAGGTTTCCAAGAATCAACACTAATAGACAACTTTTTTAATTATTTATACACTATCGTTGTGTCTAATAAACATTTGAATTGATTTTCTGATTGAGAGTTAGTTTTCTTATGAAAAAAAAAAAATACTTTTAGCATTAAGATAAAATTTAAGAATGTATTACCATATCTTGTTTTTAACGTTTCCCAAGCCTGCGTATAATTTTTGTGAGTTACTTGAATATGTCGGATTAATGAAGCTGCTTCACCATTAATACTCGATTTTAAATAATGTCATTTTCGTGCTTCTCCGATTGTCTTGTTATATGTATAAGTAAGGTAAACAATTCCTTAAAGGTCGGCCATTCTTCATAATTACCACTTAATGTCAGTAATTAGATTCTCGGCAGCTTTGCGAGAGAATTTTTAATTATTTGTACCATATGCTCGAATGCAGAGATATTAGCAGATGTTGTTGTTAAATTTATAAATTAATGGAATGTTAACTTCCATAAATACATTTATGGAAGTTAACATATCACGTAAATCGGCTTGTAAAACGATGTATAAATCTTCATACATGACAAACTCTTTATTGAGGAAGTAATGTAAAACTTCCCTTTTTTCTTTCGGCGTAATCTTTAATTGTTCCTTCGGCGTAATCTTGTTGCGCCTGCTTGAATGTATTCCAATCATCGTCTATCATTTTTAACCTAGTTTCAATATATCCCTTTGTAAGACCAGTCTTTGTACATTTACTCAAGGAGGTTTGTGTTTTCTTAAAAAAAAAACAGTATCTTCTAAAACACCAAGTAATTCCGCCGAGGAACTTATGATTTAATCTAATTCTTAAAGTCGAGAATTATGTGTTAACTGCGTTACGTCACTTGTTTACAAGTTGAAGCGCACAAGATCTTTTGTTCATGCTGTCAGCCGAAATTTTTACCTGCTCCTGCACTCAACCCTTTTTCGCTGATCGGTTCGGTTCGATTGCAATCACATGTTGATGTAATTAAGGTGCACTTTTATTTGTATCACAAGATAATCACTATGTCTTTGCACTTCGATTCTTTAATTGCGACTGACTATAAAATAACAATTTTGCGTATATATTGTAGTAGAACGAACACGTATATTTGCGAAAATTTATTAACAACACTAGTATATTTACCTAAATATATTGTATTGCTCGTGTCCATTTCATCTAGCCATTACAGCCTAAAAATTCTAATACTTAAAAAAAGTCTTTCCCAATAGACTCTCTGATAGGGGGTAATTTGTCATAGTAGGCAGTCAATTCAATTTCCCTCTGTCGCCTCTTACGACACCCACGGGACGATACGGAGTAGTCAATATTCTTACACCGCCACTACACGATTTTTCCATATAGTCATTATATTCCATATAAAGGCTATTCTAAGACTTTGTCCTGTAGTATAAAGAAGAAAGCTCATAAAAAAAAGGCAAAAGTATAACAAATCCAGAAAACTATAAAGTGAAACGTTGCTAGGCGCAACAGACCGGCTTATAACTCTAAAGTTTTTATTCAAGTTTAGAAAACTGTAAACGCAGTAAGCAGTTAAGATAATGTTGTGTAACCTAAAATAAGATATTATAATAAAATACATCGGCTTATAATCGTTACTCATACTATAACATATTAGATCTAAACCTAACGCTAAACAAAGTTCAAACGTTTAAATGAGTAACACAATCGCACTACTGGTACAGGCAATTGATGGATACAGGTGGTTTCACCAAGCGTTATGGCGTTCCTTAGAATAGACTATTACAATTATGTATGTAGGTGAAGATGAGGGGCTGTTATGATGAAGTTGGTGATTAGATTGATAAACTTGATATAACCTGAGTATTATATTTATTATATGAAGGGCAAGTACTGTTTTCTTTTCAGCCACGAAATCCTTTTAATCAAAAGGCCGGCAACGCACATACAATTCCTCTGGTGCTGCAGTTGTTTATGGGTGGCGATTGACATTTATCATCGGGTGGACCGCATGCTCATTTGTACCCTCTTCTGTTGAGAGAGATTAATATTTGTCCATACAGAAGATAGTACGGCTGTACATGCACCGCTCTAATTTTGCGGTCCATGTGCAGCCGTACACTGTTTACAGTTCAGTTACAGCAAAAGAAAGAAGATGATATTGATGTGAAATTTCTAGTCATCATGCTTTGTTACTGTGGAGAAAGGATTTTAAATGTAAAATTATATTTTAGTAATAGCTGGCTCAGCTTAGCACTTTCGTACTGGTGACGTGATTTTTTTTGTTACTAAACAAACATATGTTGTTTTTCGTTCTCCTTTTTCTTCAAATGTGTTTTGTGTACGTAGTAAAGCTATGCTGCAGCTATATTAGTAGTATAGTTGTAGCACGAATGGGTTGGTTCAACCAGGGAAGGACCAGGCTCTCAAAGAATACCAGCGTAAAATTGCAGACTAACATTGCCCTGTTTCGAATGGTCAGTCTAGAGAACCAGAGACATTTTTTACAGGAAAAGAGGCATTATATCTTAGTCTAGAAGAAGATATATGTAGATGTCTATGGATTACAGCAACCACTTACCATCAGGTGGACTGTGAGCACGTTTGTCACTCTATCCTATAAAAAATTTACTCCTATGTAGATGTTTCCCCGCGTGAGTGAAGATCGGATGAATATTATCCGATCTTTGCCCGTTACAAATATGGCAGTGGTTGTTAAACTTTTATTGTTCGTGTATATTTTTTCGGAGATTACTCAAGTGACTATGAGACTCAGTCTCGTTAGCAAGTCTGTATATTTAAAAGTAATAGAACAATACGAAGTACACATTAAAATACATATTTTATAGGATAAGGATGACAAAGGGCACACAGTCCACCTGATGTAAAGTGGTTGCTGCGGCCCATAGACATCTACATCTACATACAAATTATTTAAAAAATTATTATAATTATAATATATAAATAATTATTTAAAAAATAATTTATAATAATAAATTACATATTTATTTCATGAGATAAAGTTTAGAACTAATTCAGTTTCACGGGAAACTTTCAACCCACGTTCTTTTTCCTGGTCTAGCCAACTTTACTTTACTTTTTCCGACTTCATGCCCTTATTCTGATTCTAATTAACTCTATAAATAAGCTCACGCCTGCTTATTGATACACATACAAATATGCACACAAAATAATCTATCAATTAACTACTTACCTAACTACCTGCTTTGTCATATGCTGCTTTGCTAAAATATTTAACATCTTCCTCAACTCTTGTATTATCCCAGGGCATTTCGCCAGTCCTTACTGTAAATTTTTTTTTCCCATAAAAAATCAAATGCATCCGATCTTTCCCTTATATTGAGTAATTCCATCTTATGTCATAACAAAGTTTGAGAAACATAAAATTACAATTTCTTTATATCAGGAATAAGATCGGATGCCAAGAAACAAAAAAAGAGAAAATCGTTTGGAACATTTATGTTTATAGTAATTTATATAGATCATATTTAAATATGTTTTTGAGCGTTAAAGATATGACAAATCTCTTTTATAAACTTTCTTATCTAAGCAGTATAAGTGGTTTTAAATTTAAGTTCGGTCTTACCCCTTAATGGCAAATTTTTCATTATGCATATAAAAAAGTATGACTAGTTTTCGCACACTTTTAAAGCAGAAACAGTTGAGTTTACATAAGCATAAGATTCTCAGAGCAAAACTTCGTTAAACGATTAACAGTTTGCTCCATGTTCCAGAAATCTGACGTATACGGATGTCGGGAAATTAAAGTTTTTGGCAGACTCTTCCAACTTTTCGAAAATCCGTCCGGTATTACCCCAACGCACCCTACGGTTAACAAGCAGCATAATGCTGCTGTATTTCGTTTAGTGAATGATGAAAAATGGAAACATTTTGTACTGGTAAAGTGGCATGTCATCTCGGCCTGGAAAGGTATGCATATCCAGCTACGCATCTGCATTTTCGTTCTGAATTGAGAACAAACGTATCTTTTTGAATTGAGGAGCGTTTTCACAAAACGATACATCATAAAAAAGTGTATTATTCAATAAACGGTTTTATGTGTTTATTTCATTAAGGATAAGAAGATTTAATAAAAATTATAGTTTATTCGGTAGGTATTTTTCTTACTTATTATTAACTTACATAAGAAAAACCAATCAACTTTAATTAACAGAAATAATGAGATCATAAAACTACGAGTTTTTTCAAACTTGATACTGATTGATACTGTTGATGTCTCGGTTTGATAAAAACCCCATACAATCATGTTATATTACAGGTTCTTCGTCGTCGTAGTTATGTCTAATATTGTCGTCGTCAGGACCAGAACTCTGAAGCACATCTGCATAAAACGCACAAACATCAAAGTCATCAGAAATATCACAAAATTTAACTAGTTTTTGACGTCTGCTTTCTTTGTTGATGAGATCATATGACTTTTATGTAACTGGTAAAATCGAATCTCGAAAAGATTTGACTGTTTTCTTTTTTATTTCAGTGGTCATTGGCGCAGCAGAATATGCATCTTGAACACCAACTCCAACATTTTTTGAATCTCGTAATCCGACTTTAGTAAAGTGAATTATCCGTGTTTGGTATATCTTAAATGGCAGCTTTGTCTTTATAATTCGTTTTGCCATGGCTTTCATGTCATATGTATATCAATCTTTACCCTGTTTGTTGATTTGTCCATGTTGTCCTAAAATTGAAGAGTACTCTTTTGGTGACATTATCAGTTCACGTCGACGGTTGTCTTTTTCCACCCTTCCGAATACCCTGTCACGAGGCATAAAACTATGGCCTCGAATAGGAAAAATGTGACTCAGTTTATTAAAAACATTGCTAGAAGCCATGAAATTGCTAACATAGTTAAACATAATAAAGTTAACATAATAAAGTTTTTATTCTGACTGCTGCAAGAATTTGAATACAGTTCAAGCTTCATATCTTTTTTATTTCCTCTTAGGCATATTTCTTCTAAGTCTCTCAAATCATGTTGAAGAAGTGCCGAAGCTATCTCATTAGCTCCTCAGCCGTTCTGATTTTCTAACCAAACATAAAACTCTATACCATCCTTAGTTTGTTTATTTTTAGGTTTATGTTGCATTACACAAAAATTATATAGCCAATCTTGACGAGAGTGAAATTATTCTCCAAGACTTAATTTTGATAAAGGTTGATTTTGCTGGCAATCGAAACAAATTTTTATAACTTTTTATCCCTTAACTTTTGCAAGCGATATTCAGTCTGAATGTTGTACTTCTTCTCAAAATACTTTTCATTTTTTTAATTAAAAACTGCTCACAAGCTGCACAAGTATCTTCATGAGGGTTTTCGAATCCTAAATTAAAGTTTCTGTAAAATACTGACTTGTATTTAGACAAAAATCATGATTTTTCAGAAATAGACTTTTGGTTTTCTTTTAATTTCTCGTACATTATTATATTTAGTTCAAGATGTAAGTAAGATCTTTAACACTTGCTTCTAGAATAATGACTTTCTCTACATTTATACTTCATAATGTCATTTTTTATCAAATCTGTCATCTCAGGTATAGCTGTTTATCGCTCTTACCTCCTCGGCACTCATTTGGTTGCGAACCCGAGGCCACAAATGCATTAGCTACTCGAAGAAGACGCATTCGTTGTGTGCCTGTTATTTTTTGAAAAGATTTCGAACAAAACTGAACTTCCGCTCCATTCTCCATAGAGACAATGTAAGCGATTGATATTTTGCGGTAGTTTACAGACTTGGTCACTTTTGATCGTCTTTTAGGGATAGAAATGCGCATGAAACTTACCCAATAATACTGATTTATGAAGTGACGTAATAATAATCACGCTATTTTGCCAGAAAAGGATAGCAATAAAAAAGTGAATTCAGTGCGTTTGATGTTTTCTTTTTATAGGATCGGGTGACAAACGAGCACACAGTCCACCTGATGGTAAGTGGCTACTGTGACCCATAGACATCTACATCTATCCTCAATAAAGACTCAAGATGCAGATGCGTTGTCACCCGTGAAGACTAAGATGGAATGCCTCTTGTCCAGTAAAAAGGGTCTCCGGTTCTCTACACTCACCATACGAAACACAGCAGCGTTAAGCTGCCATTTTACGCTGGTTTTCTGTGAGAACGTGGTCCTTTCACGGTCGAGCCGACCCATTCGTGCTACAACCATAATATAGCTGCAGCATGGCTCTACCGTCTCTATCGTTATGAGAAATTTTGTTCGTCGTAGATGTATCACTTTGAAAAAACTACGAGAATATACAGTACTATTTGAATGGTTTATGTAATGCATATAGAAAATTGATTAATACTATCATATTCAGCTATAGAAAGAGTATTCAAAACAGCAAAAATATAATATTTGCTATTTTGTTATTGTATTGCTTTGTAAAAACGCTCCTCAATTGGAAATGGCTTTAACAAATTCATATTATCTTTCTCTTTATAATAATAACGTAAAGCTACACTGGGATGTTCTCCTGTATTGTGGAGGCAGTTTAAATACATAAATTGCACAAGGATAATCAATAACATATAGGCCATACGAATACATGTTCCGTACAGGATTCACATCTGCAGTTCTCAGTTAGATAATGTTTTATTTTCCAAGTTAATAAAGTTGTCATCACTGAGAATTTTATTTTTTTAACGCCAAGCAAAGCTATATCTATATACTCCTATGATTAAAATTACGAAGAGACGGTCCCTAGTCGCCGGTGGCCCCGCTATTCCTGGCTACGGTGGCTACCATACCATAACGGCGGGGCAGGGTTTTCTTTTAGAATAAGTGTGTTAAACGGGCACACTGTCGACCTTATGATAAGTGTTTGCTGTGGCCCATAGACAACTATATTTATATTTGTTTGCTAATTCAAATGCAGATACGTTGTCAGCCGTGAGGACTAAGATAGAATGCCTCTTTTCCTGTTAAAAGGGTCTCTGGTTCCCATATGCATGCCATACGAAAGAGGCCAATGTTAGGCTGCTATTTTACGCTGGTATTCTGAGAGCTTGGTCCTTCTCTGATAGAGTCGACCCATTTTTGATTCAAATATACTATTAATATAGCTGCAGCATGGCTCTACCATGTAAGGGGTGCTAATAAACTTCAGTAGAGACTACGAAGACGACTCGACCAGGCAACATATAACGCATGCACTTTGAGAACTGAAGAGAAGATCCTGGGGCTGGAAGAAGAGATATAAAAGTTGCACTGGAATCCTATCATGATTATCTGAGGTCGGAAGAGAGGGGGAAGACATAGTAATCCTCGAATCTAGCAACTTGTTCTTTCAACGATAAGGCGACCACGTGTCCCAAGGAGGTGTCAGTTTTATCATCCACAAGTCTCTCGTTAACAACGTTGTAAAGATCAAAACCCATTATACCGTGTTAATGGGAGACTTCAACGCAAAACTAGGCACTAAAGAGAACGGTGAGCTGAAGGTAGGGAAATTCGGAATAGGGCAACGGAACCCAAGGGGCCAGCAGCTGGCCAACTTAATGGAGAAAGAGGGATTCCTTTTAATGAACTCTTTCTTTCAAAAGCGGCTTTAAATTGGACCTGGTCGAGCCCAGAAGGTTCGAAAAAAAATAAGAGTGACTTCATTATTATGACCAGATGACAAATGTTCAATGATATCTCAGTGATCGCGAGGGTGAAAGCTGGTAGCCATCTCCGAATGGTTAGAGGCACATTGAACCTAAACGTTAAGTATGAGAGGTCTTGTCTAATGAAGTCAATGCTCCGTCCCCCTTGTGCTCTAGCCCAAAGTTCAAAAACCTTACAACTTGAATAACAAAATCATTTCAAGTGCCTAGAAGACTGCAATGAAGTGGACGATGTGAATGACAAGCTCGTGGAAACTGTCCATGCAGTCGGAGCAAAATTTTGCAAGACCCGTCGCAGAAGAATTCAAAAACTCTCTGATCACACTCTTACTTTCATGGCTGTTAGACGAGAAATGTAGCTGCAGTTTTCAGGAGATTTGGCAGCCTACATGCTACTGAACAAATAGATCTCTAAATGCATGCGGGGAGACCTACGCAACTTTAACACTGCTCGTATTGAAGAAGCGATCGAGCGGAACCGGGCCTCCAAAGTTTTTGCTACCATAAAGAGGCAACTCTCGAAGCTGAAGATCAAGTATGGCAGCGTCTTTACTGGGTCACCTGAGATTTTGAGTGAGATTGATTGGATCTATGGGGAGCTGTACACATCATCGTTGGAGCCACTCGCAACTTTGAGTAACGATCCAAGAGCAAGACTTATCCGACACTATTCCGATGATATTCCGGACGTCAGTCTGATCGAGATTAGAATGGCTCTCTAGCACCTTAAAAACAGCAAAACCTCAGGTGAAAATGAAATATGGCACTACACTGGACTCGTGGAGCAGAAGTGCGGTGGTGTTGTTCTTTAAGAAAAGCGTCAATGCTCTCTTGAAGAACTACTGACCGATTTTGCTTCTGAGCTGCATGTACGTGCTGTTTTCGAGAGTCATTATGAATCGTCTCACATGCAGACTCGACGAATTTCAGCCTCTTAAATAAGCCGACCATACAGACCATTTACATTCCGTTCGGCAAATTTTGCAGAAGTCCGAGGAGTACAATTTGCCACTATTACTAGCGTATGTGAAAATGAGAAAGCCTTTTATTCTGTCGCAATTTGAGTGGTGCTGCAGTTCCTTCAGTGGCGCCAAGTTGACTGTCGGTATATCGAAGTTCTGAAGTGGTTGTACAATAGATCTACGAGAGCTATCCAAGTACAGAACCAGAGTACGAAACATAGCTAACTACAGAGAGGTGTAAGACAGGGTGACCTTTTATCCCCGAAACTCTTCACCGCTGCATGGGAAGACCCTCATACCTCATACCGGCGGTCGAAGTGTAGGGCATCCCCTCACTAGATGGAGTGATGACCTGATAAGACGTGCAGTAAGTCAATGGATGCACTTAGCTCAGGACCGTTTATGTGGTATTCCTTGAGGGAGGCCTATATTCAGCAGTGGACTTGTGGAGTGCTCTAATGATGAAAGTGATGACGAAAGCCTAATCGAACATATACATTTGCCTAAATAAATTAATTACTTTTTTAAACATTCGCTACCTCTGAAATTCCCCTTATTTACTTATTTCCAAACTAAAGACAACGAAAATTACCGTTGTAATTTGTAAATCTTAGCAAAAGGATTCATAATTGGAGCACAGAATAATTAAAGCAGAATATAATATTTTAGCCACTCAATCGCCCGCCCCGCGCGAGTGATTCTCGCCTGATTTCTCGACGAATTAAATGTCACTTTTTTTACGACCGCGTGAGACAGTCTTAACAAAAACGATTACTACTGAAAAATTACTATAGCTTCATTCAAATAAAAAGTATTCTCAAAAGACTAAAAAAATTCAACATTTTTTTCTAAATATTTTTTTATTATTATACAGATAAAATTCACTTTCACAGACGACAAATTACATATAGCACCATCTAGGTACAATTTTTTACTGTATTAGGAAAAGCTATCTTTTTCGCTATACGCGTTTAAACTGAAAGATATCATTTGGTGCCTAGACAGGTGAGGCAATAATGTTTTTTGGGACTGTAGTCACCGTGGACGGTTGAGTAGTTAGTCAAACATTTAATTTTTAGATATATTGTTTTTAGATACAAATGTATTGTGCGTGTTGAAGTTAATTGGTTTATTTACGGACTAGTTGTACCCCACGGTTTCACCTTCGAATATCACGCGTCTGCACATTGCAACATGTGAACTTCGAAAGAGACATCACGGCGGACGGATGCTGAATTAACAAAGATTTAAAAACTGAAAAATGTTACTTTAATTACGTTAGTTAAAAGTGAGTTATAAATGTTATTGAAAAAATATATGGACTGCCGTTCGTTGGTTTGTGCATCGTCGATAAAAGCTCATTAAGCCTTACAAAATAATATTATATATTGTCTAACCTTTATAAATTCATATATTGCACGCCTCATAATGCAAAGCGTTATATAATTTAGTTAGTGCTTAACTCTCAACATGTCAAGGTAAAGCAATTTTGTGTTCTAAAAATCGTGTATCCGTATATTAAGAAAACACGCTAATTAATCCATTTTACATTTCTAAAAACTCATTTTATATTGCTACTTTGATAAAAAAACGGTTTAAAAAAATTTGACGTGGACGTCCGGATTTTGTTTGTAATCATGATAACTCCCGAAAAAAGTTGACATGTCGAGACCGGGTTTTTCTTTTATTAGCTTCAAAGTTATATCAACTGGTTACCTATTTCATATAACAAATAGCTTATTACTCGTAGTTTGTTAATAAAATGATTTTCCACTTTTACAAGTTTTGCTATTAAAAATTTAAAGGCTCTTACATATTTTTTAGCCCTCGATAGACTTTGTCGACAACCGTACCAAACAGACTATATGGCTTTTATTCTTTGTGTTATCGATTTATTATGAAAAACATTATATCTTTTCCCTGTAGGTGACACTGCCTGTTAAAATAATAGAGCGCTTAATTTAAAACACGTATATAATATATTTCAATAGTCCGGAATATAATTTATTTTTTCATCAAAATTAAATGAAACGCTCATGAGGTATGCACTTTTGGATTTTCCAAACTATAGCTAAAGTGCGAAGCGCGCAGGTATGTTCTGCTAGGACCTAAAAATTAAGATTCCAACGTTTTGTCGCATGAAATCGTATCTAGCAACCATATTATACATATAAATGATATAAAAAGCACATTGTCATAAAGATAAATGATTGTTGAACTTATTATTTTTATTATGTTTTTACAATCGATTAATTACTATTTTTACATAAAATACGAGGTTTTAGTGGCTAATGGTGTGGTTTTATCAAGAACGCAAGGCGGCGTAAACACGATAACTTATGAAAATATAAATTGTTCAACTCAATCCATTTTTAAAACTCTTCATCTATCATGTGGGAAGCCATGGAATGTAAATGAAAATTTTATTTTATTTTGTTTAGCTATAATTTTTTTTTCGGTTGAGAGATGGTGAAATTTTCGGTGGTTTGAGAGCCTTGTATTAAGTAATATTACTAAATAGGAGCCACAGCTACAGAGCCATATGCTTTATGATACGCCACAATCCAAGTAACACAACAGTACTTTATATACTCCGTGCTCAAAATACGTCGTGAGTGGTCGTATAATACAGCGGCTCGTGCTGAAAAATATCGATCGCCGTAGAAATACAAAATATTCCAAAAACCAAATTTTATACATACTAGGCTAAGGTAAGATATTATTATTAGTATAATCACAGATTTTTATTACAATATTCTGTTTTGCTAACATCAGGCACGATTTATATTTTGATAGAGTGACTTAAAAGTGCCCTTATATGACTGCTGCTGGAACTCCTCGAACAGAAATAGATGTGCCGAGTTTGGGCTCCTTTTATTAGTTATGATGAGACTTTACCTCGGGATTTGATAGAGTGACTTGAAAGTGTATTTTGATGACTACTGCTGGAACTCTTCGACGAAGAGAACTAGATGTGCAGAGTTTGACCTTGTTTTGTTAGTTGTGATAAGACTTTACCTCCAGACTTGATAGAGTAACTTGAAAGTGTACTTTGAGAACTGCTGCTGGAACTCTTCGACAAGGAGAACTAGATGTATCGAGTTTAGGCTCCTTTTGTAAGTTATGAATAATCATTACTTGGATTCAGACTTCCGGACTTCAAAGAGTCAAATAGTGACTTGAAATTGTACTTTTATGACTGCCACTGGAACTCCTCGACGAGGAGAACTAGATGTGCCGAGTTTGGCCTCGTTTTGTTAGTTACGATGATACTTTACCTCCAGACTTGATGATTTCAAGTCAGTCGAAAGTGTCAAGGAAGAAAACTAGATGTGCCAATTTGGCTTCGTTTTGTTAGTGACTGGAAAGTGTTTTATGAAAACTGCTACTGGAACTCCCCGACAAGGAAAACTAGATATGCTGAGTTTAGGCTCCTTTTGTTAGTTATGAATAGACCTTACCTCTCGACTTCATAGGAGACTAGAAATTGTACTTTGATGATTGATACTGGAACTCCTCGACCAGGAGAAATAGATGTACCGAGTTTGGGCTCGTTTTCTAAGTTATGAATAGAACTTACCTCTCGACTTCATAGAGTGACTTGAAAGTGTACTTTGATGACTGCTACTGGAACTTCTTGACGGGGAGAACTAGATGAGCCGAGTTTGGTCTCGTTTTATTAACTATGAATAGACCTTACTTGCGGATTTGATAAAGTGACTTGAAATTGTACTCTTGATGACTGCTACTGGAACTTCTCAACGTGGAGAACTAGATGTGCAGAGTTTGGGCTCGTTTTGTTAGTTATGATGAGACCTTAACTCCGGACATGTAATTGATTTGAAGGTGTACTTTGATGACTGCTACTGGAACTCTTCGACAGGGAGAACTAGATGTGCCGAGTTAAGCTTTTTTTTAGTTATAGAATATAATAGATAGAATAGACCTCACCTCCGGACTTAACGGATTAACTTTAAGATGTACTGAGTTGAATGCTACTGGAACTCATTGCGAATAGAACTACAATTTACAATTTTTAAATTTTTTTAATATCATTAATCATTGTAGTGTTCATAGTACACTTTTTTAATTGACGTTTGACATAAAGATGTCAGAAAAGTGGAATGATATTTAAAAGGTTAAAAGGGAAAACTTGTGTGTATTTAAACCACTTAAAATAAGTACAATCATGTTATACGTAATTTTTAATGCGCTTTAGGCATGCACATTTGGATTTAACAATAGTTTTAACAGTGGTAGAGCCACGCGGCAGCTTTTGCTGTCGCACGGATGGGCCGGCTCGAACCGGGGTGGTGCCACGACCTCACAGAATACCAGCGTGAAGTAGAGGTTTACCTCTGCGTTTCGCTTGGTGAGTGCAGGTGGCCGGTGGCCCTTTTTACTGAAAATGAGGCCTTCCATTTTACCCGCCGCAACCACTTACCATCAGGTGGACTGTATGCTCGTTTGTCACCCTTATCCTATAAAAAAAACGTTTTTGCTACATCCTTTGAATTTTTTTTATTTGTATTATTGTATGTTGAAATCAAACCAATTAAAAAATTGCCTCTTAATAAATTTAAGATTTTTTTTTAATTCTTAATAAATTTAATAATTTTTTCGTGTATTACAGCTATTTTTTATACTAAGAATTTGTAAAGTTAAGTAAAGTTGTGTAAAGTTTCGACAAATATGATGTCATATTTGTCGAAATTGTACTATTACTTTTGGCATTCGTGGTGCAAATGAAAACGAACATACTCATACCCGCCAAAATATTGCCTTTTTGGTGTTTACTTTGTAGAAGACGGCGCAAATGGATAAGCAGCTCAACAGATGGTAAGTTACTACCGCTACCTATGTACAAATGCAACACCAGGGGAATGGCAGGTTCCTTGCCTGTCTTTTAAAATGTAATAGGCTCTTTTCCTGTAGACTGTTGATTCCGCAAATCTGTTCAAGCAACTAAGATAACGCTTTTTTTATTAATTCTACTGCAGTCATGTTATAAAGTTGATAACATTTCTTACTTAAACAGAATAAAAAAAAGCAAAAAGGTTTCCATATGGGGTAGAGTCACACTGCATCTATATTATGGTTATAGCTGGAATGGACAGGCTCTCACAGAATACCAGCATAAAATAGCAAGCTTAATGCTGCAGTGCTCCTAATGGTAAGTGGACCATCCAACCAGACCAACCGGAGGCGCCTTTTACTACAAATTAGGCATTTTATCTTAGTCCTCAGAGGTGACAAGGTATCTGCACTTTGATTCTTAATCGATGATAGATAATGCCAATGGACCATAGCACAAAATCCACTGAGGTGAACTATTTACTCGTCTTATTTTATAAAAAAAAGAAATAAAACATGCTTGATTCCATGCCTTATTTCCTGCGAGTAGGTTCATAGTTGGAGGAATTCCAATAAGTGGAAATTAAAGGAATTCTCTCTTCTAATGATCACCAGTAAACATGATACTTTGTTCTAGTTGTTTCGTTATTTGCTTCACTCGTATAACATGACATTCTAGTTTGTTTAATGAGAAAATGTTACAATTAAATCTTTTTTGCACATTAAAAACGTTATTTTCTTTTTAAATGTTGTTAGGTTTTCGCTGTTATTTAAAAAGCCGAGCGGCACTCATAATAATAATTTATTTTGTATTATGTTATAATTACTGACCCGCCCCTCAATTTTAGAAAAAAAATTCCCTGTATCAATCTTTACTTTTTTATAGAATAAGAGTGACAAACGACCACACAGTCCACCTGATGGTAAGTGGATGCTGTGTCCTCAGACAGTTTAATTTATCCTTAAAAACTACAATGCCGATTTGTTGTCGCCCTTGAGGACTAAGATGGTATGCTTCATTTCCAGTAAAATGGCATTAAGCTGCTATTTTATGTTGAAAATCTGTGAGAGCGAGGTCCTTCCCGGTCAAGCTGACCCTTTAGTAGTACAACCATAATATTTTTTTTATACAGAAAAGGGGGCACACGAGCATGCGGCTCACTTGATGGTGACTACCATCGCCCATGAACAACCGCAACACCAGGGGAATTGCAGATGCGTTGCCGGCCATTTAGAAAGATGTAAGCTCTTTTCTTGAAGGTTCCTAAGTCGTACCAGTCCGGAAAAATCGCCGGTGTTAAACAATTCAACAGAGAAGTTGTACGAGGAAGAAATCTCCTGGTAAAACTTACAGCGGTGGACCGCTACACATCCAGATATTGTGGATGGTATTGGGAGTTTTGCTGCAATATGTGTTCGTGAAATTTGGTGGCTGGGATAAATTCGAACAATTCCTAAGAGCTCTATCCGTGGTAAATGCGAAAAAAAAAATGCAAAGGGATGTAACATATCTTCGAAGCACCAGTATATCGAGTCGATCAGGAAGTACGGTCGTCGACGATTCGAGCCACTCTGCACTGTATGCGGTGAACAGTATTCCATGTGAGCCCAAACCTACGCCTTTTAAAGTTGCAAGCGGTGTGTGCGGTGTATGAAATACTGTCCCGCTCTGCTGAGCACGCCAAGCTTTTTAGAGGCCGATTTGGCCTTCTCTTCCAAGTGATCACTAAACTGCACGTCACTCGATATGTCCACGTCGAGGATTCTGATACTGGCTGAGGCGACAAGAGAAGTGCATTTAAACTGAGGAGACACGACAAAGGGGTTACTTTTAGCGGTAATCACGAAATCTTCTGTCTGCTGAGGATTAAACTGGACTAGATTTAGTCGCCCCCAATCTGAGATATTGTTCAGCAAAAGGCTTGATTTCAGACACAAGTTTGATCTGGCACTTGGTGGCGTTTTTCCGAGAAATATTGGTACGACCGGCGTAAAGAGCATTACCAGTGAATACTACTTTTATTATTAATGAAAATATTTTATATTATTATTGAATATTACCGCTTCGCAACATATAATTGATATGCAGAAGAAACAACGTTGGCGATAGCACGCAGCCTTATGGAATACGGGGTCGTCTTAATCTTATTGCTCCGCATGCCCCGAGCAGTATTAGTCGCGAGCGGAATTTTGCCCCCTTCCCCCCTCCCTCAGAATACGCGGGGCAGCCTGAGTCCCACACTCAGGACTGGAGTAGCTTGATCGTAGATGCTCAGCGAGGGATTCTCCAGGGGTGCTGGTACCCTACTGGGGTAGCCTTTCGTTTAATTCCGCTACCATGTTGATGGGCAGGAGGGGGCGTGGAGAAAGTGGGCCTCCGGCCACCTGGCCGAATGAATATAAATAAATAATGACGGTTACATATCAGAAATTATAAAAGGCAAACAAATAGTGTTTGTAATTCCTGTAAAAAACATTTCAATGTCATTTCAGTTGTCCATTTCTATAAACTAAATCAAATGATACTCACTGAACAGATTAAGCATTTGAATAAAGTGCCACAAATACGAATACTGTTCTGTACGAGGAAATTGTTCAATATATGGACACTTATTCGAATCCAAAATACACTTGCAAGAGTATTTTGGATCACAAAGAGTACCATTTCTCGCGCACAGCCTTATTCAAGCCTAATAATAAAATATAATCAACCGTTTACAAGCCTATCGGACCAGGGAATATTTACATAACAAAGAGATATTGGCTCCCTGCGTAATAAAACTGCTTTTATGTGACTTCTGATAGTTTTATAAGAGTAGGTCTTACTATTACAGCTGAAAGCATGTTAAGGCGTTTATTATATAATATGTGTGTTTATTATACATGTATTATCATCAGGTGAGATATAAAAGTGAAAAATACGTTTCACTACTGAGGAGAGACCCGAGAGGGTCGGAAAACGTCCGACGAATTCTTTATTCTTTATTCTGTAAGTTTAAGTATGTCGTTGAACGAAAATTGTACATATTAAATATGTCTAGTATTATTGAAGAATATATGAATGAAAATAACCCCTGGAAATGAATTGCTCGTTATCGTGCTGGTTCTATTATAATCCATGTAAATAGTTGTAGAAAACATTTTATTATAACATATGTTTAAAAATAATGCCCCTGGGTTTCTTGCTTATTTTCAAAGCCTTTATTTAACTTGCAATATCTGTTTGTAGGGTCAAATCATACAACTGAATTTTTAATCAGTTATCCCTAAGCGACTGAGCTCAAATTTTGCATAAAGGTTAAATTTGGATGACAATGCATTGGTTGAAATATACATAAACAGAGAATACAGTATGTAACATGATATTGATACCACACACTCATTGGACCCAAAATGTTCTAAGTCTTGAAGAGTGGATAAAGGTTAGGGTGGCCTATGAAGTGCGATAGCAACTAAAAAAAAATAGTTTGAAATTATTATATATTCATTCACTTCATAAATTAAAGTATACTTTAGTAGACACCGCAACTGCGTTTTAATTCTTAATCGAGGGTAAGTGAAGATGACTATAGACCACGGTATCCATTTATCATCAGGTGGACTGTGTAAGTGGATGAAGGATAGGGAGGCCTTTTCCCTGAATTGCGAATAAACAGGCTGAAATAAATAATTTGAAATGATTCCATATTCAATTTATTAATTAAAGTATATTGTAGTAAAAACTAGCGGCCTTCATATAAGCTATTGCTTTACTTTTTCAATTAAAGTGTGTTTTGAAGCAGAGAAAGTTTGCCGCGCCAATGCTTGTTTTTGAAATACACTATCGGCTGATTTTAATAATACCAATAATATTTAAATATTAAAATTTTAATTAAAATTTTCCGGTTCTATAATATATTTTCGATATTCTTACACAAAATAATTGATTCGAGGAATTTTTTTTATAGGAGAGGGGGCAAACGAGCATGCGGCTCACCTGATGGTAAGTGACTACTACCGCCCGTGAACAACCGCAACACCAGGGAAATTGCAGATGCGTTGCCGGCCTTTTAAAAGGAGTAGGCCCTTTTCCTTAAAGTTCCCAAGTCGTATCGGTCCGGAAAAATCGCAGGTGGTAAACTATTCCACAAGGAAGTTGTGCGAGGAAGAAAACATCTTCTAAATCGCACAGCGGTGGACCCCCAATCATCCAGATGGTGCGGATGGTATCGGGAGTTATGTCGCGATGTGCGTTCGTGAAATTTGGCGGCTGGATTAATCCGAACAATTTCTCAGAGCACTCCCCGTGGTAAATGCGAAAGAAAATGCAAAGAGATGCAACATCTTTTCGCAGCGCCAATGAATCGAGCCGATCGTATATTACTCGTTCTTCGACGATTCGAGCCGCTCTGTGCTGGATGTGCTCAAGTGGAAGAAGCTGGCACTGGAGAGCCCCAGCCATATCAGAACAGTATTCCATGTGAGGCCGAACCTGCGCCTTGTAAAGTTGCAGGAGTTGTGCCGACATGAAATACGGTCCCGCTCTGCTGAGCACGCCAAGCTTTTTAGAGGCCCATTTGGCCTTCTCTTCCAAGTGACCATGAAACTGCACGTCACTCGATATGTCGACGCCAAGTATTCCGATACTGGCTGAGGCAACAAGGGGAGTGCCTTGAAACTGAGGAGATACGACAAAGGGGTTCTTTTTACCGGTAAACGCGCAAACTTGTGTCTTCTGAGGATTAAACTGGACTAGATTTCATCGCCCCCAATCCAAGAATTTGTCCAGCAAAGACTCGACTTCAGACACAAGTTTGTTTCGGAGATAAATGTTTTATATATTAAATCTATAACTTATTTAATAAACTTTCATGCTTGTTACTCAAATGTATAGGCAGAGACTATGGACTTCCATTTGGTATAAACTCTACACAAAAGTTTCGCTTCTTTCATGTCCATAATATATTCGCATATATTTTTTATAGAATAAATTTGACAAAAAAGCAAACAGTCCACCTGATAGTAAGTGGTTGCTGTGGCCAATAGACATCTACATCTATCATAAATTACGAATCAACATGCAGATGCGTTGACACCCGTGAGTACTAAGGTAGAATCCCTTGTTTACAGTAACACCATGCAAAACAAAGCAGCATCAATCTGCTATTTTACGTTGGTATTCTTTGAAAGCGTAATGCTTCCCCGATCGATCTGACCCTTTCTTGCTACAACTATGCTACTAATATAGCTGCAGCATGGCTTTACCACATAAATAATTGTCGGTTAATGCTACTCTTTGATCCAGCTTTAATATATCGCCAATTTGGTCGAAAAGCTTTCGTCAAGACTATAGAGCGTCCTTTCCGAGTCTTAAAAATTAAAATAAATCTAAAAATATAATAAATCTGTGGAAGTCGTGTCTGTAATTCTAATATTTTCCGGAAAAAACAATTCCAGGGTACTAAATAAAGGGCACTGAAGCCAAATTAGTGGTTTTTAGAATTTTTGTCTGTCTGTCTGTTTATTCCCAATTCACGCAAAACTATTGAACATATTTCCTAAGCAGTAAATAGATGCCGTCTATTTACTGCTAAATAAAGTAATTATAAGTACCTAACTGATGGAATCAAAGAGAACTCTATTGAATAGGTACTTAATGATCTCATATATTTACGCGAACACTACACATTGAATAAAACTACTTTTAAGGATTTTATCGCGTTTTATTAACTTATTTTTCTTATTTTTATTAATTCCCGAAGTTTCGGGTGCTTTCCAGCACCCATTGTTATGGGGGACTGAGGTGATTGACGTCCCGATCTCAGAGTTAACCCGGAGTACCTTCAGCTTTTTTAATTATTTATTTTGGTCCGATCAACGCAGAATGAACTTACAGTGTCTTGAAGTCTTGCAGTGGCATGCTTGGTTTTTGTTTTAATTTTATTAGTTACAGCATCCCAAGCAGGTGGAAGTACCGAGCCACCATCTGTTTTGAAATTAGGATTATTTTAATTTCAATAGACTCACGTATCATCCTTGGCAGGAATCGACTTTCTTTCGCGAGAATTTGTGGTTTATCAAATCTAACGTAATGGCGGGGGCTATCTAAGATATAATCACAAACTGCAGACTTCCCGGAAGTTGGTGCTTCACGTCAGCTATGTGTTCTTTTACGCGAAATTTTATTGATCGTTTGCCGTTTGTTTGCCTTATGTATGAGAGACCACATTCACAATCAAGCTTGTACACGCCTGAACCTTGTAGAGGAATATTGCACTTGACGGATGGTAAGAACTGACTAATATTCTTCGGCGGCTTAAAGAATGTTCTAATAGAACCTCGCTTCAAGATGTGGCCAATTTTGTCTGTGATACCTCTAAAATATGGTAGTACTACAGGCACACGCTCGACTGTGGTCGGCTTCACTCGGTCACTGTAACGTAGGCGCGGGACCTGAAGCTCGTTGTCGTGCAGAATCTTCTTGACGTGCTAAAGCTCGGCAGCCAGGTATTTGCTGTCACAGATCCTCGTGCTCCTGTAACAAAGATTTTCCCACGGTAGCTAACTGTGAACGATGATGGTGGGATCCACCGTTTAAATATCGGTTTGTATGTGTTTTTTTCTATACACAGTATGACCTATGGTATTAGTAGGCTTTCGAATGACTAACACATCTATGAAATTATTTGCCTCTAACTCCATAGTAAATTGAATTTTAGAGTTTATGGAATTACGATGTTTTAAAAATGCAGTTACTTTTTCTGATGGTAAAATTGTGAAAGTATGGTCTTCGTTCCGCTTGTAGAATCTTGGAGTTAAGCAGGGCTTTCTCCTTAAAGTCGTCCATGAAAATATTGGCGACAATGGGAGATACCGGTGAGCCCATCGCAACACCATCTACTTGCTTAACTGTAAATAGTAAAACTCTTCCTTCTACAGTAGATAGCTAGATGTTAGACAATGTCTGAGTAATCCTGCATATTCTGCTGGCATGTTGTTTTCCTCTAGTTTCCTAGTTACAATTGAGATACAGTCTTCAACAGGTAGGCATGTAAATAGAGACTGAACACCAAAACTGACCATAGTTTCATTGTCAGTAAGACATAGGTATTTTATCTCACTGACAAAATGGTATGAATCCTTAGTGTGTGCTCTTATGTATCCTCTGAGTGGTACTTATTCTTCCAGCATCAAAAATTGCCAGACTTAAAATAACCAAACCGGTGTCTGAATGATTTATCCTAATTGTCTCTTTTAGCAAAATGACTAACAGAATTGTGTACACAAAACTGTAATTAAGATAGAATGTCTCTAGTTGAATATGCTGGATGTCTATCAGCATAGCAATATTTCACCAACTTCTTTTTATATCGAGTCCAATGTAATTAATTGAAAATTAAGTGCACTGTAAGATTTTCATCTCTAAATGATGCAATAGTTTGATTGACTAATTACTAGGAAGATGAGATGCATAATAGTACAAAAGCTTTTTTCAGTTTTAATGAGTTTTATTTAAGTAAATACGAGAGCCATGTAGCTCAACGTATGTATTCAAAGTACAGAGACAAAGGTATTCGATTCCGGCGAGGAATAATGAAACTAGTAAGGAAATTTTACTTGCTTATTTTCCACGTGCTCGTTGAAGTGGTAAAGAATAACTTGGATGCGACGACAACTTGATGTCTAAAAAGTTTAAAAGAAAATCGTGGACATGTGAAACCACTCGTTTGCGCATGTGTAATTAGCAGCCCTTTGCACAGTCGTAAGCTGCTTCTTTACTTATTTAATTTCAATGAGACTTATAAAATTTTGTCATATATTAAGATAGCTTTCATAGAATAGAATAGAATAGAATAATTTTTTATTCAATATTGATTACTACATAATACTCGTACTTATTGAAAGTCATTTTTTATTTACCATTGGTTCGGAAAATACCTCAGTCCTGGGAAGAACCAGCAAGAAACCAAGCGGGACTTTTTTTTTTAAAAATGACATATTTGAAACATATTTTCAGACACCTAGTACCTGTACCTAGGCACCTATTGAAATTTTTTGACAGTATCGGTTTCATAGCTGAAATGAGATAATGAACAGGATCTTGCGAAAAAGTACTATAAATATTAAAGACAACAAATTTTAAACAAATTTTCATTTTTATTTTAACTATGAGTAGAACTGCATTGATAGAATCTTGAAAGTTATCCAGTATATCGGTAACCAAACCGATCCAAGCGTTAATTTCATAGTACGTAAGCCACCCAAATTCGATCCGCACCGACACCACTCATATTTTAATTGCAATTTGAAGTTTCGATTTACTACGTTCAAGAAGAAAAACACGAAGGATAATGTCGTGAGTAAACCTGCATATTTGAGTAGATAAAAAAATATTTTAGAAATCATTTTTAGGTATACTCATGTGAAAACGGTCAACCCGCGTTGGAGTCAACTCAATCAACTTTTTTTTATCCTTACACACGCACCGGCCTACCCCAGTAGTGGGATGTATGTAGGCTGCATCTTTTTATTATTTTGAGTTGTTATTAAAAAGACGCTGCTTACTATCTTCTACATATATTTCTACTTCCGTACATGTATTTTTTTTATAAGATTATGGGTGACAAACGAGCATACAGTCCACCTGATGGTCAGTGGTTGCTGCGGCCCATAGACATCTACATCTGTCCTCTATTACAAATCAAAATGCAGATGCGTTGTCACCCGTGAGGACTAAGATAGAATGCCTCATTTCCAGTAAAAAGGGCCTCCAGCCACCTGCACTCACCAAGCGAAACACAGAGGTAAACCTCTACTTCACGCTGGTATTCTGTGAGGTCGTGGTCCTGTTTTCTTCCTCGCACGACTTCCTTGTGAAATCGATTACCTTCAGCGATTTTTCTGGACCGATACGACTTAGGGACCTTCAAGAAAAGAGCGTACTCCTTTTTAAAAGGCCGGCAACGCATCTGCAATTCCCTCCCTGGTGTTGCAGTTGTTCATGGACGGCGGTAGTCACTTACCATCAGGTGAGCCGCATGCTCGTTTGCCCCCTCTCCTATAAAAAAAAAAACCACCCCGGTTCCAGCCGGCCCATCCGTGCGACAGCAAAAGCTGCCGCGTGGCTCTACCACTGTTAAACATATGTATATAGTTCCTATCACATGTTCATCGTAATTAAAATTACATTTATGAAATTTTAACTTTAATTGGGGTAGTATTAATGATATTTCTAAATTGAAGATAACACGACCGAAGCTCCAGGTAAAAATCTAATTTTAAACTAAATCTCTGAACAGCGTCACAGATTCTTAAAGGTAAATGGATGCTGTGGCCCATAGATATGTACATCAATCCTCGATTAAGTATCGAAATGCAGAAATGCAGAACGTCGAAAAAGAGAAAGCCGACCTTTTATGCTCACTTTTTGCGACGGATGACTGCACTGATGATGCTCTATGATATATATATATATATATATATATATATATATATATATATATATATATATATATATATATATATATATATATATATATATATATATAGGCTATAGATATGATGATATCTATGGCCGTGCAAATATTTCTTGGGAAAATGTTGCCAAATACCGGAACAGAATTGCGTCTGAAGTCAAGTCTTTGCTGACCAAAGTCTCGGATTGGGAGTGACTAAATCTAGCAAGTTTATTTTTTTTACAGGAAAGGGGGCAAACGAGCATGCAGCTCACCTGATGGTAAGTGACTACCGCCGCCCATGAACAACTGCAACACCAGGGGAATCGCAGATGCGTTGCCGGCCTTTTAAAAAGGAGTAGGCTCTTTTCTTGAAGGTCCCTAAGTCGTATCGGTCCGGAAAATTCGCTGGTGGTAATCGATTCCACAAGGAAGTTGTGCGAGGGAGAAAACTTCTTCTGAATCGCACAGTGGTGGACCGCCAATCATCTAGATGATATGGATGGTATCGCAAGTTCTGTCGCGATGTGCGATGGTGAAATTGAGCGGCTGGAATAAGTCCGAACAATTCCTCAGAGCACTCCCCTTGGTAGATGCGATAAAATACGCAAAGAGATGCAACCTCTCTACGCAATGCCAGTGAGTCAAGCCGATCGGAAAGAACTCGGTCGTCGACGGTTCGAACCGCTCTGCGTTGGATGCGGTCAAGTGGAAGGAGCTGGCACTGGGGGGCCCCTGCCCAGTGATGGGAACAGTATTCCATGTGAGGCCGAACCTGCGCCTTGTAAAGTTGCAAGCGGTGTGCCCGCATGAAATACTGTCCCGCTCTGCTGAACACGCCAAGCTTTTTAGAGGCCAATTTGGCCTTCTCTTCCAAGTGACCACGAAACTGCACGTCACTCGATATGTCGACACCGAGGATTCCGATACTGGCTGAGGCAACAAGGGAAGTGCCTTGAAACTGAGGAGATACGACAAAGGGAATCTTTTTAGTGGTAAACGCGCAAACTTGTGTCTTCTGGGGATTGAACTGGACTAGATTTAGTCGCCCCCAGTCTGAGACTTTGTTCAACAAAGTCTCGACTTCAGACACAAGTTTGTTCCGGTACTCGGCGTCGTTTTCCCGAGGAATATTGGCACGGCCGGTGTATAAAGCATCACCAGTGCTATCGTCTGCATAGCAATGAAAGTTACTGGTTTGCAACATATCATTGATATGCAGAAGAAACAGCGTTCGTGATAGCACGCAGCCTTGTGGAACACCAGCGTTAATGAGCTTGTAATCGGAGCATGCACTGTCTACTACGACCTTGATGCTCCGATCTGCAAGAAAGCTGGTGATCCAATTGCACAATTTCTCGGGAAGCCCATAGGAAGGCAGCTTTGAAAGAAGCGCTTTATGCCAAACCCGATCGAAAGCCTTCGCTATGTCCAAACTAACGGCCAACGCCTCCCCCTTGGACTCCACTGCCTCCGCCCATCTATGGGTCAGGTAGACCAGAAGATCACCAGCTGAGCGACCTCGACGGAAACCGTACTGGCGGTCACTAATAAGCTGGTGATCCTCAAGGTACCGCATGAGCTGGCTGTTAATGATCATTTCCATTACTTTGGAGAATAAGGAGGTGATGGCGATAGGCCTAATACTCAGAAGACAAAAATTTTGCGCATTTACCGCTAAAAAGAACCCGTCTAAAAATCTTGGCTTGCTTAGCAGAGCGGGACAGTATTTCATGCCGCCACAACGCCTGCAACTTAACAAGGGGAAGTTTCGCCTCACATGGAATAATGTTCCCATATCTGGGCTGGGGCTCCCCAGTGCCAGCTCCTTCCACTTGACCGTATCCAGTGCAGAGCGGCTCGTATCGTTGACGACCGAGTCCTTTCCGATCGGCTCGATTTATTGGCACTACGAAGAGATGTTGCATTCCTTTGCATTTTTTTTCGCATTTACCACAGGGAGCGTTCTGATGAATTGTTCAGATTAATCACAGCCGCCAAATTTCACGAACTCACGTCGCGGCATAACTCCCGATACCATCCTTACCATCTGGATGTTTTCGTCTTCGCAGAACTTCCTTGTGGAGTCCATTACCACCAGCACCATTTTTCCGGACCGATACGACTAAGGGACCTTCAAGAAACGAGCCTACTCATTTTTAAAAGGCCGGCAACGCATCTGCGATTCCCCTGGTGCTGCAGTTGTTAATGGGCGGCGGTTGTCACTTACCATTAGGTAATCTTTCTTTTGTAGAAAATCTTTGTTTCAGAGAGCACGAGGGATCTATGACAGAAAACATCTGGCCGCCGAGCTTCAGCACGTTGAGCAAGTATTGAAAGACAATAAGCTTCGGGTCCCGCGCCTACGTCACAGTGACCGAGTGAAGCCGACCACAGTTGAGCGTGTGCTGCTGTACTACCCTATATCAGAGGAGTCACAGACAAGGTTGGCTACATCTTGAAGCGAGGTTCTATTAAAACATACTTCAAGCCGCTGAAGAAGATTAGTCAATTTTTGACATCCGTTATGTGTAATATCCCTCTACAAGATGTAGAAATGTACAAGCTTAATTGTGTATGTGGTCTCACTTACATATGACAAACAAGAAGATCCATTAAAACCCGTAGCCCATATAGCTGACGTGAAGCACTGACGCTCTGTGAAGTTTTTTTTTATAGGATAAGAGTGACAAACGAGCACACAGTCCACCTGATGATAAGTGGTTGCTGCGGTCCATAGACATCTACATCTATCCTCTATTACAAATATAAATGTAGATGCGTTTTCACCCGTAAGGGCCAAGATGGAATGCCTCATTTCCAGTAAAAAGGGCCACCGGCCACCTGCACTCACCAAGCGAAACGCAGAGGTAAACCTCTACTTCACGCTGGTTTTCTGTGAGATCGTGGTACAACCCCGGTTCGAGCCGGCCCATCCGTGCGACAGCAAAAGCTGCCGCGTGGCTCTACCACTGTTAAGAAGTTAAGTCTGCAGTCTGTGAACATGTTCGAGATCGTCCCCGCTATTACATCAGACTTGATAGACCACAAATCATCACAAAAGAACACCGATCCCTCTCAAGGATTATACGCGAGGCTATTGAAATTAAAAAACATCCTAATTTCAATAGAGAAGATAGATGGGTGCTGCCATCTGCTTGGGATTCTATAACTAACAAAATTAAATCCAAACCCAAGCATACCACTGCAAAACTTCAATATACTGTTAGTTAATTCTGCGTAAATCGAAACAAAAATTAATATTAAAAGCTGAAGGTAGCCGGGTTAACTGTGACATCGGGACGTTAAACATCTCAGTCCTGTTGTGCCGGTACGTGTCGGGTGCTTTACAGCAACCCATGACCATGGGTTTCTGTAAAACACCCGAAACGTCGGGAATTAAAATAGTAAATTAAACGCGATAAAATCCGTAAAAAATAGTTTTATTAAATGTGTAGCGTTCGCGTAAATATAAGAAATCACTATGTAAACCAGTACGGACTGGTAATAACAAATAAAATTCGCCTTTTTGAAGATCTCAAAACAAAGCGCGCAACATTTGTGCCGATCGCTTTCTGCATTGCGCAACCTAATTGAATGTTACTTGGTCTATCATCTCATTCTTGCTTTACGTTTATGCACTCAATTGCCTGGTGATAAATTTGAAGCAACATTGCCGGAATAAACCTTGTAAGTCACTATTAATGTAATATGTGTTGAAATGTTTTTATTAATGAAAATTAATTGACAAACGAACTTGCTATCCACCTGATTGTAAATTGCTACTACAGTCCATGAGTACTTACAACCGACTTTATTGAGAGTACTCTTAAGATGCGTTGTAACCCGTCAGGTGTAAGATGGAATGCCCCACAACCTGTTATTACATTATCCTGATTTTACAGCAATACAAGCACTGCTATTTGGTAGAAAAGTTAAGAGTGTCGTACCTACCCAGACCGATTCCTAGGCAGAAAAGGAGTCCTGCCACCTTTTTATGTGTCCAAGAATTGTTCGTTTTTCCTTCGTTATTAATAGGTTTTAACCTATGAAATTGCCGTTATGCAGTACTGGCCATTTCAAGTTAAAATAATTTTTGTTTGGCTAATAATTTTAATTTCAAATTAACTTTACTAAAAAAATGGAATTTATTATTCATAATTAGTCATTTTTTTTTATTGATATGCGTTATATTTTCTATCGCATTTTAATCCTTTTCGTTATCATGGATACGTTAAAAATTCCAGAATTTATTATGCAATATTAGTATCGTTGTGGTAGCAACGCAGCATAAGCGGCACGCAACATCAACGTCATTTACGGAGCAAAAAATACAACTAACGCGACGCGACGAACCTGTTATTAGTTAAAGTTAATTAAAAGTTAAGTTAATGCGGAAAAAACGATACCCCTGTTCGTTCGAAAAATTCGGTCGACAATGACGAATTAACGGCGTTTGTTCACACAAATTAAGTATCAACAGCGAGAGCTATCTGCATTTTGATTGGCAGACGAGGATAGATGTAGATGTCAATGGCCCACAATAACTGCTTACATAATCATGTCACCACTATCGCATAAAAATATTATAGTTATACGACCTAAAAATCTACATGATGATATAATGTTACGATTGTTTCAGTTGCCCATAGACACCTGCAATAAGCTTCATAGTAAGAAAATCTGTTTTCAATTACGAGTATTTTTCTGGTACAGTGTTTCTTGGTGGTACAAATAGGCGAGGAGCTGAGCCAACTGATATGATGCTGATGTTCTGTTGAGCCCCTTTTAAATTTCTAATATTGTTGAAATATATGACAAAAACACTGTTAGTTATTTAGAATTGCACGAGAAAACTTTATTTGTGAATTTAATAACGTTATTTCCCGCACGACCCACAAAAGTAACCCCGCTTTTTATTCGCACTAGCGAAACCGTAACAAGCTGCAAATGAGTTCCCTGAAGTATGAAAATTACTGAATGAGAACCGGAAGCAATGTTGTTATAGTTCTTTCCAGGCTTTTTGTATCTTAATTTGTATATAATTAAATTTTCTTTAAGTATTATAATGTAGTTTTTCTATTCCTTTATTTAAATCGTAATAAAAATATCTTAAGGTAATCTATACTATTACACGAGCAATATATAACATTCAGAATAATGTTAATTTTATAGTTGTGATTAAATAATAAATTCATTGAATCAATATGAGTATAGTTCTTTGTAATTACGTTCTTGAAAACGGCTTGATTCATCATCATTACAGCCCTTCACAAGTCCACTGCTGAACATAGGCCTCCCCCAAAGAATGCCACAAAGCACGGTCCTGAGCCACCTGCATCTATCGACTTCCTGCATGTCTTACCAGGTCACTCCATCTCGTAGGGGGACGCCCTACACTTCGCCTACCGGTACGAGGCTGCCACTCGAAAACCTTTCTTAACGACTTGATTGTATAATACGATTTGGATGAAATTTATAGTGTTGATGTTTAAGGGGGCGAAGAAATTGAACTAGCTAGGCCTCATTCTTGTGAATTTTTTTTTCACACACAACACAACTAAACTTGATTTACCTGCGCAATATGAGCAATAATTTTGGCTTAGATGTTAGCATATTGGCTAGAGTATGCTCTAGCCAATATGCTAACATCTAGCACTATGAGTGCTATCATGTGGGAGTGTGCGAGTTTCAATGCTGCAGTGTAGTCAGTTTTTTGTATTTTAATTACTATAGCCCACGTGGCCCGACAGTTGGGTAAAATAAATATATTGGTAAATCCAATTGAGCATGCCTTCGCATTAAAAATAACGTATAGCATGATTAAACAGATTTTTTTAAAAGTAGTTTAAATACATTTCGACAGCATTATCGGCTTCAACACACTCGAAACCCATGAAAATGACACCCATGGTGAAAAAAATTATACCTATTGCAGCCGCCATCTTGGCTTTACATTTCTACAGCACTATCGGCTTCAACACCCTTGAAAACCATGAAAATGACACCCATGATGAAAAAATTGGTACCTACTTCAGCCGCCATCTTGGATTTACATTTCGACAGCACTATCGGCTTCAACACCCTCGAAAACCATGAAAATGACACCCATGATGAAAAACTTTATACCTATTGCAGCCGCCACCTTGGATTTACATTTCGACAGCACTATCGGCTTCAGCACCCTCGAAAACCATGAAAATGACACCCATGATGAAAAAATTGATATCTATTGCAGCCGCCATGTTGGATTTACATTTCGACAGCACTATCGGCTGCAACACCATCGAAAACCATGAAAATGATATCCATGATGAAAAAATTGATACCTACTTCAGCCGCCATCTTGGATTTACATTTCGACAGCACTATCGGCTTCAGCACCCTCGAAAACCATGAAAATTACACCCATGATGAATAAATTGATATCTATTGCAGCCGCCATGTTGGATTTACATTTCGACAGCACTATCGGCTGCAACACCCTCGAAAACCATGAAAATGATATCCATGATGAAAAAATTTGGTACCTACTTCAGCCGCCATCTTGGATTTACATTTCGACAGCACTATCGGCTTCAACACCCTCGAAGCCCATGAAAATGACACCCATGATGAAAAAAATAATATATATTGCAGCCGCCATCTTGGATTTACATTTCAACAGCACTATCGGCTTCAACACCCTTGCAAACCATGAAAATGGCACCCATGATGAAAAAATTGGTACCTACTTCAGCCGCCATCTTGGATTTATATTTCGACAGCACTATCGGCTTTAACACCCTCGAAAACCATGAAAATGACACCCATGATGAAAAAATTGGTACCTACTTCAGCCGCCATCTTGGATTTATATTTCGACAGCACTATCGGCTTCAACACCCTCGAAACCCATGAAAATGACACCCATGATGAAAAAATTGATACCCCTTGCAGCCGCCACCTTGGATTTACATTTTGACAGCACTATCGGCTTTAACACCCTCGAAAACCATGAAAATTACACCCAAGATGAAAAAATTGATATTTATTGCAGCCGCCATCTTGGATTTACAATTCGACAGCACTATCGTCTTCGACACCCTCGAAAACCATGAAAATGACACCCATGATGAAAAAATTGGTACCTACTTCAGCCGCCATCTTGGATTTACATTTCGACAGCACTGTCGGCTTCAACATTCTCGAAAACCATGAAAAAGACACCCATGATGAAAAAACTTATACCTATTGCAGCCGCCACCTTGGATTTACATTTCGACAACACTATTGGCTTCAGCACCCTCGAAAACCATGAAAATGACACCCATATCGAAAACATTGATACATATTGCGGCCGCCATCTTGGATTTACATTTTGACAACCCTATCGGTTTCAACACCCTCGAAAACCATGAAAATTATACCCATGAAAAAAAAATGATACTACTTACTTTTAGTACGTACTACTGTTATTTATTCTGTGCTTTTAAAATATTGTAATAAAAATATCTGTTAATATTATTATAATCAAGTATTTAAGAAATTTGGTTATTCGAATATTGTGTATTCGTACAGCGATCTTTTTGAGCCGCTGCAAACAACCGAAATAATGTTCACTCACGACGGCGACTGATGGCGAACCATAGATAAATATAAATGTAGGAAGCTAATGCGGCGAACTGATATATACAGTAATCTATGGCGATGGCCAACTGAGTTAGTGAGTAAACTACTCTGTGGCTGCAGCTCCCCATTTACAGAAATAATTCTATACGAGGCTATCAAATCAACGAAAATTTCGCCATTTTCGAGCCGAAAAAAATTAATTATAGCTAAACAAAACAAAATTACACTGCCATTTACATTCAGTGGCTTCCCACATGATAGATGAAGAGATTAATAAACAGATTGAGTTAAACAATTGATATTTACAAAAGTTATAGTGTTTACAAGCATTGGGGACATGATAAATCCACACCATAAGCCACTAAAACCCCTTTTTTTATTTAAAAATAACAATTAATCGATTTAAAAAATATATTAATAAGTTCAACAATCATTTATCTTTCTAACAATGTGCTTTTTATATCATTGATATGTGTAATATGATTGCTGGATACGATTTCATGCGACAAAACGGTGGAATTTTGATTTTTAGGCGTTAGTAGAACATACCCACGCGCTTTGCGCTCGGCATGCAATAAATTGTTATAGAGGCATTAAATATTTTTTGCAAAGTTACGTAAACGGCTGTATTATGTGTACTTTTAAAACCGTAAAGTTAAAGCTTTGATCTGATAATGTTTAGTTATGGTATTTTTTCAGAAAATAATAATTTTTTGATAAATAATTAAACCTGGTTTTAAATTTATTGAATAATAACTAAAATAAAAATAATATGCATATTATTTACATGTAACTGGTTTTTTGGAAACAGTTCTAATAATTTTGTATAAAATTTTGTACTAACATAACGTTTTACTTTTAAATTTTTCATTATCATTTACATATGTAATGTCTGAGAAAATTAATTGTTTATCTAAGAGAAAAGCTCTGTTAACCAGGTACTATAAAATAATACCGGGTACCGTGCTACTAGTATAACGCAAGTGATATGTTTGATAAAGTACAGGATTAGCAGAATACCTACGTAAAACTTCTACTTAATGCTGCTGTGTTTTGGTCAGTGAGTATAGAGAACCGGAAACCCTTTTTACTGGAACAAAGGCATTCAAACTTAGTTCTTAGAGGTAACAAACAACGCATCGGCATTTTGATTCTTAATCGAGAATACATACATTTTTATGGGCCACAGCATCTACTTACCATCAGATTGACTGTGTTCTTGTTTGTCATCCATATTATATGAAACATATAAGTTGTAAGCGGGAAGTCGTTGCTGGCCACCCTTTAATTTTTTATCACTGCCGCCTCTTACGACATTCATGGCACGATATGGGGTAGTGAAATATCTTAAAACATCGGTACACGGTATATAGGATTAAATAAATAACAATCATTTGAATGTATGCACGATAAGGAGAAAACGTAAAATTATTTTTCTGTATGCTATTGCTACGCTTATTTATACGGTGTGGTGGCGTAACACTATGGTAATATTCTTTTTTTTAACCAAATTCTACAGTATAACGCCTATTTCTCGTAAAAGAAAATGACTTTGTTTTTCCTAGCTGAATATGTGCTATTATTATAAGGGACCGCACATTTCCTTCCCTACATAAACTAGCGTAGTTGCCAGTCAAACTTTCATCATATCGATAACATCTTGATTTCTCCGGAAGACAATACTGGTCGAAAATATACAAGTAATCTTTGTACGAGTGGATTTAGTGCGCACTTTCTTCGCCATAAAATTGCAATTTTTGTTTAACTCACCGCAAGTTATCGTCTTATAAAATAAGCTCGAGGTAGTGAAATAAAATGCATCATTAAAAGTATGATTCATAACCTACATGATGCACACTGATTGCAATTTGGCAAGAGTGTAGTTATAACAATGTACCTATCTTTGTACGAATAAATAAATAAACAAATAGCCATGTGAGAGAATGTAAAGGGAAGTCACTAAAAAGTTGACTAAGCCCCGCGGAAAGAGAAGACTCGCAGGCCTACTCGTCTAAGTTGATTTAGTTAACTTAGTTGACATCAACGTGGTAGTCACTTTGTAATACATTGAGTATTAAAGCTCTATCACTGAATTGGACTGAAATACCCACAGATGCTGAACATAATTCAAGATGCGGAATATCTGGTGCTTCTTGCAATGGGATATGTATAATGCAGGTCATAGAATTGACATCTACAGGCTAATGAATTTGAATAAATATTTAATAATTATTGGGGTTATCTATAAAATTTTCTCATCTGGTTGGGCTGTTTAAATATATAATTGTAAACGAAATATATAAACATATATAAATATCAATAAAATAAAATAAATACATAAAAATTACATAAATATATAAAAAAACCCAACCAGATGGAAACCCTTGGCAGGGGAGACCAAACGGCCGAGGGTTAGGGGGAAAAGGAAAGAAACCGGCGGACGATGCGGGCGGTATCGAGGAGCACCGCCTTCTGCATTTGAGCTTGGAGCGGTCCGTCACGGAGTCCCAGTCGCCTCAGATGACCCGGGAGGCAAACTGGGATTAACCTGTTCGCAGAAACGACCAGAGGAATAATTTCGGCCGGCAGACCACACCAAATGTCGGTCACCTCGTGAGCCAGGTCCAGATATTTTGTCAGATTATCTGTTTCGGCTTTCACGAGGTTCTCGTCATAAGGAATGGTAATGTCGACCAAAAATATCCTTGACTGTGCCCGGTCCATCAGCACAATATCAGGCGTATTCGCAAGAATAGTCCTGTCTGTGATGAAGGCCCGGTCCCAGTAGAGCCTGGCGCGGTCATTTTCGAGCACGGCTTCCGGCAAGTACTTATAATATGGTAGTTTCCGATCTACGAGACCGCATTTCAGAGCGAGCTGACATACCTAAGTGACTCACCGGGATGGCGACAAGCTTGACAGATGTCGACGGTGCCATCCTTTGGGATGTATTTCCGATAATTGTTGGTCTTCCTTGGAGTTCCTTCTCCTTTCATACGGACTTCTGGTTGGAAAAAAATAACAGTGGTAGAGCCACGCGGCAGCTTTTGCTGTCGCACGGATGGGCCGGCTCGAACCGGGGTGGTACCACGACCTCACAGAATACCAGCGTGAAGTAGAGGTTCACCTCTGCGTTTCGCTTGGTGAGTGCAGGTGGCCGGAGGCCCTTTTTACTGGAAATGAGGCATTCCATCTTAGTCCTCACGGGTGACAACGCATCTGCATTTTGATTCGCAAACGAGGATAGATGTAGATGTCTATGGGCCGCAGCAACCACTTACCATCAGGTGGACTGTGTGCTCGTTTGTCACCCTTATCCTATAAAAAAAAAAATGCACTGTACTGCTGGATCTTGCCATTGCTTGTTGGTTCAGGATAGAGGGGTTAGCCTTTTGTCACACGAAATGACGTACCTGTAAAATGGACTATCCCATTTCATCAGGAAATAATTACGGAGGCTACTCACCTGGCGATTATGCATAGTGAGAGTACTCAAAAATTCGCGCCTACCATATTTCCGCCGCAAGTACAGCCTCATTACTGACGATCTCGGGTGACGCATCCTGTGAGACGTCACAACAGTGTGGTTCAGTTCGGTCTGAGTTCACCTGTGTATACCGTAGGTATACACCTTCCAGTGCCGAAACAATTCTAATAATATTAATTCACGAGCGTTGCCGGGCGTATTTATGGTTGATACCGGAAATCAACGTTTTAAATCCCAAAGTTAGTGAATCAATATTTTTGCAACTTTAATTGAAACGAAAACTTTCAAGTAGTTAGTACCCATGCCTGTGGTTAATATAATGAGGTTGTGTAACGGACTGTTACCTGGATGACTTTTCAATATTTTCTAGAAGCGAGTCATGGCATGAGGAGTAATTACTTCAGGTATTTAACTGACTGAAGGATTACGGGATGTTGATCAAAACCTCTAAATGTGTGTTCGGTGCATCTGAAGTAACATTTTTGAGTTATAAAGTTTCAGTCTTGCTCCGTTTTGCTTTCCACGAGAGGAAAGGCAACTGTTTGTCTAGGCAGTAGTCACCTAGACTACATTTCGCAGTTCACAACCGACATAAAACACATATCTGACAAAGACAATGTTGTTGCCGATGCCTTATCTCGAGTTGAGAAACTGCAAGCACCAGTTAATCTTAAGACATTAGTTCAAACTCAAGCGTCAGATATTGAACAGGCTGAACTTCTTAAAGGTGAATCATCCCTTCGCTTAGAAAAGTATGATAGATATGGCAAGTTATATGCGCGTTTAGGCGCATATAATTTGCCTCTTTCAAGAATCAAGCACGTCCACATCGATCTTGTGGGGCCTCTGCCACCATCATAAGGCTTTTAATACTGCCCGACCACAGTCGATAACTTAATACGATGCCCAGAGGTCGTACCGATCGTGGATATAGCTGCAAAATCGTTGCCAAAGCACTGCTCTCAGGATGAATAGCTATGTACGGTTGTCCAGCAGATATTTTCACAGATCGCGGTCGACAATTCGAATTCGCTGTGTTCCAATATCAGTCGAAAATAAGTAAGTTCTAGCATAAATGAACAACAGCTTACCATCCTGCATGTACCGGTTTAATAGAGCGTTTCCACAGGCTGCTTAATATAGCGATCATGTGCCATACAAAATAGCATTGAACTGAATCTCTACCTTTAGTTCTCCTTGGCATCCGTAGTGCATTTAAGAAAGACTTGCAGTCTTTGTCTGCACAAACTTCTCTATAGAGTAGCCCCACCATGAATGTTACGTCGGATGTAACCGATTTCACAGCGCGATTGCATCAGTTGGTAAAAAATTTACAGCCTGTCCCTGCTTCATGCCACAAAAAAGAACGACACGTTTTCTTAAGAGAAGACGCTTCGCGTACTAGTTTGCAACCCACGTACACAGGTCCATATAAAGGTCTCTCCCGAGGAGACAAGATTTTTAAACTTCTTGTAAAAAACAAAGAAATCACAGTTTTAGTTCCATACACACCGCTTCTTTTAAGAATGTTAAAAGGTCCTATCCGGATCCTATTACAAGACCGGGACGCGATGTTCCATTTTTGGACTTTTATCGTCCATAGGATACTGATATATACTGATTCTAAATTTATATATTGGTACAATATCCAAAAACCTCTATTTATAACTATTTAATCAATATGATATGAAAACAATTTTCAGAATAACCGCCTTTTATGAATATTAAGTTAATAACATACTCGTATAATAAAAATTGGTTAATTGTTTTTTTTAGAAGTCTGAAAATCGCAAACATACGTAATACGTAAGTCACTCAATAAGTTTTGAAATGCTCAAATGGAACGCATCCGTGTTATATGTTACTAAATCGCAAATTTATTTAAAAATAGAATTCCATAAGCCAATTAATCAATGTTAAACGTAAGTGTAAAAAAAAAACAAAATTCTATTAATTGTCCTGAAATGCTTCCCGCGCTCTTCATTTAAAACGATGGATCTTACCCGTGAACATTTGCGCGCTATGATATATTATGATTTTAAATTTGGTTTAACCGAACAATTAAGTTTACAACGGTCACAATCAACATTACGATACTCGCCTACATCACGAGCAACAGTTTTTAGGTGGTTTGCTGAATTCAAAGGGGTAAAATTAATCTTAAAGATGACCAAAGAACCGGGGCCCCGCAAACTTCAGTAATGGCAGAAAATGTATGGACTACTGAAATGTTGGTGCGAGAAGACCCACTAATCACATAATACGGACATCGAAAAGATTGCAGGCATTAGTTCGGGGAGCATTCATACTACCTACATCAACATTTTAGAATGAGGAAGCTTTGTTCTCGATGGATCCCTCGTTTGCTCTCCGAAAGCGAAAAACAGACTCGTGTGGATTGGTGCTATGAAATGCGTCTGCGTTTTGAAAACGGGGCATCTAGGCGTATTTTAGAAATCGTTACTGGTGAAGAAACATGGATCTATCGATATATTCCGAAAAATAAAAGGCAATCATCGGTAGGGGTCTATCCTGAAGGACAGTTACCGACAAAACTGCAAAGACATCGCAACGTTAGCAAAAAAATGGTCAATGCTGGAAAATTGTAGGTCAGTCAACACTGAATGGTATACTACAGTTGCATTACCCAAAGCTTTTTAAG
>JAVANC010000001.1:59482201-59528253 GCA_033319125.1 Parnassius glacialis | reverse complement strand
GTTAGGCAACAATAGGCACACTGGCCATAAAAAGCCGTCCGTGAGCGCCACCACCTGCCAGACCGCCGTTCCTGCAGACGTGATGTAAGTGTAAAGCATCACCACCAATTGCATGGTCAGCACGGCCAATTGGCCGCAGAGCGTGTCATGAGTCTACCGCTCACCTCAAGGGAATGGGGTCCCACGTTGCGCGGCTTTCGGCAGCAGCCTTGAGAGCCTCCTCAGATTCTCCCTCCAGCTACCAATACATTGGCAGACATAGCCAATAGGCAGTTATAAGATAATAGTAATAATTTGCCATCAGAAAGGGTTTGTGTTACTGACGTTGAATATATGCATTTTTCGATCATGTTTGTTTCACCTACCAACAAGTTTCAAAGATGGGAACTTTATAGAGATATAATTTTATGTTGTTATATAAAACATCGTGGAGGGCAGACAGTCTGCAGCCCTGCAATGAAGGGACCCGACTTGGGCAAAGCCACTTAGGTTGTGAGTCAAACCAAGACGCAGAGAGCGCCATTGAGAATAGCGACCCGCCAAACAACCATCGCAGAGACGCAATGCTGCAGAATGCAACAAGCATCAATACGATTATCGTCGGGCTTATACATCCCAAGGTCCCCCATACAGTCCCAGCAGACATCACAACCCGCATACCTCCTCGACCAGAACCACAAGATGCGTCGATTCAGGTGCAGCACACCCGCAGATCCATCACAAGACACAATACTGCAAGTAGCAGTAAGCATAAATGCAACTATCATACGGATGACGCCCCCTCACAACGCACTCACATGATCCCTATCGATTTTGGTAACAAAATTGATAATGTTGTTAACTAAAAATACCACTTACGTATCATAGTAGCACGGTACTAAGACGTTAGTAGCCAAAACTCCACGTATAGTATAGTATAGTCCCATTTCTTTCAATATAATGCTTTTACATATTTGAGACCTTCCACATATTTGCTTTATTTCATATACCATACTATTGTATGTCTTATTCATATGGGACTTCAAGTCATAACTCTGCTATCATAATGCTTATGCATCATAGAGACCTTTTATTAATGCTTTGGTTCGTTATACCTTACTATGATAAGTCCCTAATATAGGACTAGTCATTGTGCAACCTTAGTACTAGCAGTCGATCAGCCGACCACCCCATATATATGTACAACCTTGGGTATGTGTCTCCAGCAACGCCCTCATATAATGGAACATTACGAGAACATGTTCATCAACTTTGAAATTTTCCAATTATTACAAAAACTCTTTCATCAACTTAGAATATTTTGATCCATTTTTTCTATTATATTACAAATTTTATTTATCTTTATTATTGCAATATAATCGACTTGTATTTATATGATTTGATACATTTTGAACATTTTAAGCAGAGTTTTAATAAATTTAGAGATTTTAGAGACAATTTATGCGTTTACTAATACAATAATATTCAATATTCCAAATGATTATATTTGAACTTTATGCTTTTTATTTGCATTTTAATTCTTTAAAATATAATTTGTATGGCATTTTTAAATGTCTTTATAATGAATTTAATTATAATTTATTAATAATAATTATGAGGCGTCACAATATGTACAATTCATCGTCGAGTTTTCTGATAAAACTTATTTATATACGTTTGAATACTGATTCTGGTAACGCACTAACGGTAACCACAGGGTTTTTGTGACACACATATAATATATATTCACATATATATATATTAGGTAAGTCGTAATTGGAGATATTTAAGGTAATTCAGTAGTCGAAAGATCTAAAGAATACGAAAAAAGATTTCAGCAGATATTTAATGTGTAACTTAACGGCAATTTCGTCGTAAAATTTGACTACTTTAGTTCAAATATTTATTATCATCTAGCAGTTTAGAGAGAGGTTTGAAATTTTTTTTCTTAAAATCAATACTGAAAATTTTGCTGCATTATTTTTTTAAATTTTTAGCCTTTCGTGTCAAAATTAGCAAAATGAAATAATAATAGATATACCTTAGCGTCTCTGTGAGTCATATATGTTTTTGCAATTCCGATAATTCTTCGGTCATTGAAATATTCATTTTAATTTTTAATTTTTTAACTAATTAAACTAAGATAACACTAAAAGGGGAACGGGCTTGAAATTAAATTATGATGATATGTAATTTTAAATTATGATTAATGAATAAACATTTATAATGTTTATTCATAAATCATAATTTTAAACTTACCGGTTCTTCCAAAGAAGTTCATCGAATTTTGCTAAATTTTCATTAAAAGCAAGGATTTCATTGAAGGGATCGTGTGTTGAAATTACTAGAAACAACCAGTTTAATCAACTGGCAACCATAATAGATAAATATTAGAAGATGAGTTTTTTTTACACGTAAAACAGCCGGAGTTAGGCAGCAATGATTTTTTAACAAAATAAAAAACGTGATTTTGAAGTATTTTCGGGTTTTTTCATTAACATACTTCTTTACCACAAATTAGAAATCAGACTTTTTTAAGTAGTAGAGCCATGCTGCAGCTATATTACTGCTATAGTTGTAGCACGAATGGGTCGGCTCGACCAGGGAAAAACCACGCTCTCACAGAATACCAGCATAAAATAACAGCTTAACGCTGCTGTCTTTCGTATGATGAGTGTAGAGAATCGGAGACCCCTTTTACTGGAAACGAGGCATTCCATATTGGTGTCCTCACGGGTGACAACGCATCTGCATTTTGATTCGTAATCGAGGATAGATGTAGATGTCTATGGGCCTCAACAACCACTTAACATCAGGTGGACTTTGTGCTCGTTTGTCACCATTATCCTATAAAAAGAAGACGATAAAAGCTTTACACTGGACTTCTTTTATACTGTAATAATACGTAATGCAAAACTCAACAAAAGCCTTTCTTTATCTGGGGGCACGGCAGTGCCCCCGCCAAGTCGAGCAAAAAGCGGCACGGCCGTACCATCCTTTTCTCGAAGCAGTTCAGGCCATTTCCGAAACCCTATAACTTCGTTATGGATAAAACTAGAAGTCTTTTTTTTACTAACCAAGTAGGCATTGCATAAACACGGTATATTTAAAATTTCATTGAATTTGAACCATTACTTTAAGAATTATAACTAGTCAAAGTTTCTTAATTTTGTCACTCACTGACTGACCGATCATCAAAACTCTAAGGCACTTCTAGCAGACATAGAAACTTTAAATTTGGAATACAATTATGGTTTAGTATATAAATCAAGGATAAATTATAATATTTTACAACTTCGGTCCAGTTTTCGAGATACACTAACTGCATAAATAACTTTGTAATCCCATATAAACATATAGTATTACAAAGTTACTTTTGCAGTGAATGAATCAGTGTACCTATATAATATGTATAATGGAATAATAGGTGTAAATAGCTACCTAGATATAACTATCTACAAAAAGAAATGAGATGTCATCAAAAACATAACTTGTAAAAAAAGCCAAGTCTCGCAACTCAGTTCTACCGTAAAAAGTTGTGAGATCCGTGTAATACCAAGTCGGTTAATTTATTCACTCCATAGATTGATAAATAGATTGACTTGGCAATCGCACTAAACAATCTAATTTAATATAATACGTATTACTTGTGAGATATATTGTGTTTTCATGCGATTGCCAAGTCAATTTATGTATCAATCTATGGACTGAATAAATTAACCGACTTAGTATTACATGGATCTCACAACTTTTTACGGTAGAACTGAGTTGCGAGACTTGGCTTTTTTTACAAGTTATGTTTTTGATGGCATTTATTTTTTCTTATTATTAATGTGCTTCCCGTTACGTAACTGTGAGGTATAAAAATAATAAACCCTATTTATTGTGATCTAGTGACGTGATCTTGACAAGCCGACATTATAGCTCCAACTTTTCGTTTCGTGTTCGATGTATGCAATATTGTATTCAGAGAGAGGTAAGATGTAAAAGAATTGAAGCTAGGAAAGACCGTAGAATTCGGCAGTTATTTGAAGCCCGTTCAAAAAGACTGCATAGACAGAATGCCCTAACCATTGTGCTAGTTTGCATTTCAAAGGCTGTTGAACATGAATGACTGTTAAAGTGAATAAATTACGGCAGATGTCAATCCACAGGATATCTTGCCCCATATTTCACGAACACTGAAAAGTTTCCAATTCAGCGGAATTATACATTTTAATAAGCATTGGGACTTCTAACGACACTGCGTCAACGCTGAGATGTTCTATTTTTTTGTTATATAAAGATAAAAATATCGTGTAAAATGTTGTATTAAACTACTAGCTGATCCGACAGATGTTTCTGTTCCGTGTAAAGGTGGCGCAATGAGTTCAAAACCACTTTTTAGTTTAAATAAAATGTATTTTTAATAACTTGACCACCTGGCGATTCCAGATTCGGTTTGATTCCATGCCAACATAATATATTATTAATGTGAGTCATTTTAAACGACTCAATTACAGGAGGATGTTCTGAATTGGTATATGAAAAAATTGTAGAAAGAAAGAAAGTAACAATTGAAGAAACTTTATTTTGGCGTAGGCAACTCTCGTACAAAAATATATTATAATATACTATATGACCAAAAAAGGAAATTTTAATAAATTTGGCTTTGAACGTCGAAGACATGCCAAAAAGATCATTACTCAGCATGAGATGTGGCAAAACTAAAACGCTAATTTTTGTTTGTGTGTGTTCGGTTATATGTAATGTATTTGTTTATAAATAAATTTTAATGGTTGTACTTCACTTTACTTCCGGGTTAGTTCCATATTGAAGAAAAAATCCATCTCTAAGGGTGGAAAATCTCTATAGGGGGGATCATCTCTATGGGGTATGAAGAGGGTAAAAAAAACAACCTAATTTTTTTTATAATAAAACCGCATATTTCTTTATTATTAGTTTTGAAAATTTAAGTGAAAATGGTTATCAACCAACTTTCAGTCTTTATGAAAAATTATTAGAGAAACCTAATTATAATTTTCAAAGACCTATATTAAACGATACCTCACTTTACATTTATAGTTTAACCCTCTGCTACTGATGTAACGTACGTCAGACACCGCAAAATTTATATGTCTGTCTCATTCCGTCATTTCGCGATATAATCTCCTCTCTCACTCAGTACCTTCCTCTGAGAGCGCCACCTACGCTTTAGTGCGGCGACGGCAGCCGCAGTGTGCGCACGTGGCTAGTTGGAGCTATCAGGTGTCTACAGGACGTAAGGTCAGTAATAAGTGATGGATCTGTCATACGTATTGCCAGTAAAATATTTATAATACCCTACTGTCTTACATACGTCACATCAGTAAAATAGTTATGTTTAAAGTATCTGTCGTTCATCACCTTAGCAATATGTTTCTATATAATTTTAATGACCTATGTTTTTGTTTCTATCTATATAGATGGCGAGTACCAGTAATTCGAGGAAGAGAAATCTTACAGGAAAATTACTTGAACAAGCACTTGAACAGTGGTTAGAAGAAGATAACGAGCACGAGTTTAGTGAAGTAGACGACGAAGTAGCTGATCAAAATTTTACAATTGAAGAAGAAGAACATGTTGCGAGTGAGATTTCAGAAGTCGAAGAAATAGAAATTGAAACATCGAGTGAAGGGACAAATCGTTCTACTAATACGCCTGATTCAAACCGCAATTGTTATCGAGGTAAAAATGGTTTTGTTTGGTCAGTTACTGACTTTTTAAGGACATCACGAATACTAGCTCGTAACATTGTGTCTTTACCTAGACAAAACCCTGATCATACGAGATTTCCCGGTTACGAAGCAATCTGCTGAAGCTTTTTGATGACAATATGATAGAAACAATAGTTTCCTGTACAAATAAAAAACTTGAAGTTTACCGCCGCCACTTCTCTAATTATTCGAAACACGAGCTGAGAGATACAAGTGCTGTAGAAATTCGATCTTTATTTGGATTATTATACTATTCTTCAGTATTCAAATGTAACGATGCTGATTCAAACTATTTGTTTGCGACTGATGGAACAGGTCATGAAATATTTAGATGTGTCATGTCTAAATATAGATTCAACACACTTTTGAATTGCTTGAGGCTGGACAATATTGATGACCGACAGGAGCGCTTAGAAACTGACCCTCTTGCTGCTGTTTCTGGATTTTTTGATAAATTTATCGCAAATTGTCAAGCAAATTACACACCTGGTCCATACACCTGCGTTGACAAAATGCTATTAGCCTTCAAAGGTCGCTGCAAATTTGTCATCTACATGCCCAAAAAACCCGCTAAATATGGGATCAAGATAATGGTCTTGAGCGACGCCCGGGAATCCTACGTATATAACGCATACATTTACCACGGCAAGGGTTCTGATGGTGTAGGTCTCCCGGAGGCTGAGAAAAATCTTTCTGTCCCTACACAGTCTGTGTTGCGACTTATAAAACCCATTGAAAATACCAATCGTAATGTGACAGCGGACAATTGGTTCAGCTCAATATCTCTGGCAGAAATGCTATTGAAAAAAGGACTGACATATTTGGGAACATTAAAAAAGAACAAACGAGAAATACCTCCAGAGTTTATGCCAAGTAAAAACAGAGCTGTTGAAAGTTCTCTTTATGGTTTTACAAAAGACCTCACTTTGTTGTCTTTTGTCCCGAAAAAAGATAAAGCCGTCATACTAATTTCTAGCTGTCACCATAGTGCAAGTACGGACACAGAAACTAGAAAACCGACCATAATAGTCGATTATAATCACACAAAAGGCGGGGTCGACGAAATCGATAAAAAATGTGCGATATATTCCTGCAGTCGTATAATTTAAGTGTTTTTTTGTTTTTTGAAACTTGAAGAAGGCAACGTTATGTTTTTTTTGTTATTTCTTTTAATTTTATTCTTTTTCTTGAATGTCAAATTTCCTAATTACAAATGTTCCAATAATTCATAAGGTTTCGGTAATAAATAATATTTTCTTAAAGCAATGGTTTTATTGGTCTGTTTTTTACAATTGCTTAAGAAATATAATGTAAACTTTGCTAAATTCAGTTTTATTTTCAATAACTTACAATAAAATTTGAAAAATCCTTACCTAAAGTATACGTCCGACAGGCTACTCCTCAGTAGAATAATTACAAGAAAGGCACCTCAGTAGCAGAGGGTTAATGTCTTTACTTTTTTTGCCTTCCTTTTTCTTACCTCATAAAGAAAAAACGGATCCCTTATAGGATCACTTTGTTGGCCGTCTGTCTGTCTGTCAAGACCCTTTTTCTCAGGGACGTGTGGATGTATCAAACTGAAATTCATACCAAATAATCAAATCTACTGTCCCTTGGAGACGTGAAACAAACAAATTTCTAAGCCAACGCAATCAAAAGATACAGCCGTTTATGCCGCAAATTTTCAACATTCGCAAGGGAATCAAAACCTACAAGGTACTTCCCATGAACTCAGAATCTTGAAATTTGGTACGAAGCAACGTTTTATAGCACAGATAAAGGAAAAATTGTGAAAAGCATAAATTTTTAGTTACATCATATAATAAAAATATTTTTAATAATTTTAAACTTATATACCTACAGATTTGTTCGGAACCCTCGGTGCGCGAGTCCGACTCGCACTTGTCCGGTTTTTTTTCTTTATGGAGACAACTAGACGCCATATTGAGAGAAAGAAGAAAATTCACAAGATTAACACAAATCGATTGACGTAAGAATAATCAAAATCAGAAAACGAGCTTGGTTTAAAAATCGGCATAAAAGAACTAACATACATACTATAGAAACTGACAAACACATTATTTTTCTTACGTCGCAGAGTAGGGTAATACGACTTAGGCTAATAATCGATACTGATTCATAACACAACTAAATCATCATTTAACGTTGATAACAACGTTAAATGTCAAAACGAATCAACAGTGTCCATCAAAGTTAAACAATCGCATTGCAGAATGTGCCTGCAGGAGGCCTACCACTTTGTGATAGTACGCACTCGTGTCCCATTCTCGATCTACCGTGGCTTTTCTTTTCCGATTGTTATTTGCTTCATCTAGAACTTAAATCGTAAAAAGATAACTATTTCTTTATTACCGCCAAAGTATTCCTTCCACAAATATTAAAGTAGCAGAAATTACCCTCTTATGTAATTTTTATGATTTGCACTAGGACGCCGACTCTTCATTCATTACATAAAACGATGAAGCCATCTAACATGTGCTTAAGTTTTCCAGTGGCTATAAAATTAATGGAAGTCTTGGTAAAAACAACGACGTAAAGAGGTATCAATTAATCTTCACTAGCTGCACATTAAGTGCGCATGCCAAGACCTCGATAAAGGCTGGGAAATGCTTTCTTCAGTTATAACTTTATGTTAAAGTTCTTAACAAAAAACCGTCAATAAAAAAATGATATTTAAGAGATGTTACATAACGTGTTTACGTGTAATTTAAATCAAAACTGTGTTACGTTGCAATGTAACTATTAAGGAACTAATAAGTCTTAATAGAAGAAACAAATAGAATATTTATTAAACTTTTTGATTCACATTTACACCGATTTTATTCATTATTTTTAACAGAGCTTAAACAATATCTTAATTAATCAATATCTTAAGCAATATCTTCGTCAATTGTGAGCCAACTTTAATGATTATTCTTTATTAAATATGTTTCTTTACTTCAGGAGTGGTTTCATATACATAATTTAGAGAAAAAATTCCACACCTAAGAATAGAAAAATAGGGTATGAAATTTTAAACATACTATTAGTGTGTAGTATGTTGAGTTTATGAAATTGTTTGCGCACTTAAAATTGTCAAATATTTAAATTTTTTATTAAAAATTAAAAGTTAACTTTCAAGAACTATTAAGAATAATATAAGCCGTAGTACCTCAGGGACTAAGCGCTCACTTCACAAAACTTTCACTTTCACAAAAGTACACGAGTAACCTGGGTTCGATCCCTACCGGCACCAATGAAAACGTTAATTGCAATTTTAAGTGCTGATTAACCACGTACTCATCGGTGAAGGAAAAATCGCAAGGAAAACTGTATTTCTGAGAAATAAGAAAAAATATTTTGAAGACATGTAAAATTCGCCAACACGCATTATGGCAGCGTGGCGGACATTTTTTTTTTTCATTTATAGGAGAGGGGGCACTCGAGCATACGGCTCACCTGATAGTGAGTGACTACTGCCGCCCATGAACAACTAATTGCAAGTTGTAACTTATTCCACAGAGAGGTCGTACGAGGAAGAAAACACCTAGTAAACCGTTCAGTGCTGGACCGTCAAGCAACCAGATGGTGTGGATGGTATCGGCAGTTTTGCCACGATGTGCGTTCGTGATATATGTTAGATGGGAATAATCCCAACAATTTCCTTAGACCACTCTCCATGATAGATGTAAAATCAAATGCAAAGCGATGCAATATCTTTCCGCAACGCCAGTGAATCAAACCGATAGGATAAGACTCGGTAATCGACGATTCGAGTCGCTCTGCGCTGGATGCAGTCAAGTGAAAGGAGCTGGTACTTGGGAGCCCCAGCACACAGATGAGAACAGTATTCCATGTGAGGCCGAACCTGTGCCTTGAAAAGTTGCAGGTAGTTTGCCGGTGTGAAATACTGTCCCGCTCTGCTAAGCACGCCAAACTTCTTAGAGGCTAATTTAGCTTTCTCTTAACCACGAAACTGCACGTCATTCGATATGTCGATGCCGAGGATTTCGATACTGGCTGAGGCAACAAGGGAATGCCTTAAAACACAGATAGAGATACACCAAAAGGTTTATTTTAGCGTTAATGGCGACAACTTGTGTCTTCTGGGGATTAAACTGGATTATACTAAGTTTCCCTCGTTCCGATACTTTGCTCAGCAAGAACTCGACTTCAGAGACAAGTTTTTTTCGGTACTCGGCGAAGTTTTCCGAGAATTATTGGCACGGCCAGTGTATAAAGAATCACCAGTGCTATCATCCGTATAGCAATGAATCCGTTTTGCAACACATCATTGAAATGCGGAAGAAACAGCGTTGGTGATAGAACGTACCCTTGTGGAACACCAGCGTTAATGGGTTTGTAATCGGAGCATGCACCTACTACGATCTTGATGCTCCGATCTGCAAGATAGCTGATGATCCAATTACACAATTTCTCGGGAAGCCATTGGAAGGGAGCTTCGAAAGAAGCAATTTGTGCCAAACCCTATCCAAGGCCTTCGAAATGTCCAAACTAACGGCTAATGTCTCCCTCCTTGGACTTTATTGCCTCCACCCATTTATGAGTCAGGTAGACCAGAAAATCACCAGCTGATTATCGTCAAGGTACCGCATAAGCTGGCAGTTTATAATGGATTAATTGCCTTGCCCTAAAAACCCTCTCATAAATTATAGGAGGCCTGTGCCCAGCATAGGGACGAATATCGGTTGTAACTATTTTACTTATTTTAGTTCGTTAAATTCCGATTTTATTTTCATTGAACTAAATAATTTTGGCTATTTAATTTTACTTCTAAATTCATCCCATTTATTACACTTATTTCTTTATTTTGCATAACACACAATTGTTGCCTATCACAAATTTTCTCTAAATATTTACCCTACCTTCCAACGCTGCACCCTGATGATTGGTATTACCGACCGACTGATGACTGGGAATTGATGACTGGAATTCCATTTAAAATTCCGAACACAAATGCAGAGCGCAATTTTAGTAGACTGGTGAAGGGGCAGCGTGGATTTGCTGGAAATGGAAATAAATTATCTACAAAATGCAGGAAGATGAGTGCAACTTGAAAAACAGCAAATCGATTGTGGGCTTAAAAAGCCTGAATTTTCATGCAATATTGATTTTTTTTTATTTTTTTATCAGGAAACTCAACAGAATTTTTAACAAACATACTTAAAAATATATATTAGCACACTTAGCCAATAACAGAGTTTTACAACATGCTGAATAACACTTACTAAGCAGAGAGACAAAATTGTAACTTAATATGATTTAAATAATATTTTACTTACGATTGCAATTTAGGGTATTCTATGTAATGTCTTAAGCGCAAAGCGCGTAAGTAATCAGAAATCAAAATAAAAAAACCAAGATTCTACTGTTATGTCGCATTAAATCGTATCTAACAATCAAATTAAACATATAAATTATCTAAAATGCTCAATGTCAGAAAAATAATTATTTTTTGAACTTATTAATATTTTTTTTAAATCGATTGCTAAGTAAGTAGGATGTATATATTTAAGTATATTTATACTTAAATACGTCTTAGATTTTATGGAGTGACATGAATGATGATATGATGATCATAATATGAGCATTATGGGTCGTACATTTTTGGATTTTCCAAAGTTTTTTTATTTGAAATTAGACATAAAATTATTGGAACATTGCAAGTATAATAATGTTTTTAGTGAAAAGTTGTGTGTATTTTAATGCGGTTAGGGCATGCACAATTGGATTTACTAATAGTTGTTTATGTTTAGTCTATCATTTTTTTAAATAAAATAATATTCACTGAATAAATTTATATATATATATATGAGAATAATATATATAATATATAATACCTACACGATGAATAAAAACTTTTTAAAATAATAAAAAATTTAACCTGTAAATTCGGATTAAAATGGCTACGTGGAGACAAGTACAGTGGCAAAATAGTAGGTTAAGTAGATAAGTTAGGTATTTAGACAAGTGTTGTAAATTATTAGGTATTGTGGTATGGCCCGCTAGTTGCGGACCGCGCGAATTTGCGTTCGCGCGTACATTGACCTTTAATCAGCTGATATGAATTCAGTTATTCCACTGCTGGTTTTAGGTTTCAGTATTTTCATGATTTTTTTTATGAAATTATCGTTTCATTTAGCTGTACTAACATGATGGCGCGTGAATAAAGCTAATAAAACGTTGTAAAAAGATGATTTTTTTTTCATCAGGATCGAATTTATTTGTGACCCATGATCAAAGGTATACTTGGTGCTGTCGCCTGTCTTAGTTTTCGGGAGCGTTCCAAAAATACCCCGTTAGACTTCTTTCTGTGGGGTATGTGAAAGAAAGGAAACGTGGATGTCTTCGACAAACTGCGTACGGACTGTGTCGAAGACCACACGATGATGCCCCGCCTCCATGAGGAGACGCAACACCGAGCCCAAATCTGCCTTGAAATGAATGGAGCACAATTTGAGCCGCATCTCATAAGACCACGGAGGATTTAGAGCGGTAAGCTGTTTCATAACTAATTTTTTTAAATAACTTAGTACTGAACTAATCTGAATACATACATAACTGAATACATGAGAATAATATATATAATATATAATACCTACACGATGAATAAAAACTTTTTAAAATAATAAAAAATTTAACCTGTAAATTCGGATTAAAATGGCTACGTGGAGACAAGTACAGTGGCAAAAAAGTAGGTTAAGTAGATAAGTTAGGTATTTAGACAAGTGTTGTAAATTATTAGGTATTGTGGTATGGCCCGCTAGTTGCGGACCGCGCGAATTTGCGTTCGCGCGTACATTGACCTTTAATCAGCTGATATGAATTCAGTTATTCCACTGCTGGTTTTAGGTTTCAGTATTTTCATGATTTTTTTTATGAAATTATCGTTTCATTTAGCTGTACTAACATGATGGCGCGTGAATAAAGCTAATAAAACGTTGTAAAAAGATGATTTTTTTTTCATCAGGATCGAATTTATTTGTGACCCATGATCAAAGGTATACTTGGTGCTGTCGCCTGTCTTAGTTTTCGGGAGTGTTCCAAAAATACCCTGTATATATATATATATATATATATATATATATATATATATATATATATATATATATATATTTTAGATAAACACCTTAATTTTAAAATGCATATAAATCTCTTAACATGTAAGGTTCGCAAATTAATATATGTTTTTAAAACACTCCGATATGTCGTCAACTCCGTAATTATACGCAACGTTTATTACGCTTTATGTCAGTCTATAATCACGTATTGCATTTCTTGCTGGGGTGGTGCTGCAAGAACAATATTAAAACCACTTGAAGTTGCGCAGAGAGCTATCTTAAAGGTTGCTACTTTTAAACCAATGTTATTTCCAACTATTCAACTATATCAAAATTGCGCTGTTCTTAGTGTGAGGCAGCTCTTTATACTGCACACAGTATTACTTCAGCATATTAAGACTCCTTTCATTGAAATTACAAAACGTCGTAAAGACAAAGTATGCACACTTCCACTAGTCAATTTTTCATTAATAAAAAGATTTTTTTATTACTTAGGTCCTTTACTTTATAACAAAATGAATGCGAAAATAGAGATTTATGAAATGTCAACATTTAATTGTAAAACAGCTGTTCTCTCTTTCCTGCTAAATAAGTCATATGATGATACGGAACAATACTTGTTAACATTGTTATAAAAAAAAAAAATTACGACGCATTGTGTTATATTTATATTTATTTTATATATTTTTCTACATAATACATACACACGCACGAGCACACACACACACACACAAACACACACACACACACACACACCACAACACACACACACACACACAGAGAGATCTGTTTATTGTCTTTTTAAAATTTTATTTCTTTACATGCAAAAATTTAAACAATACAACTATGTATTCCTAATCAAAAGGGGGGATAGGTCTGTATCTCCTAAATACAGGTTACTAAGTAACCTAGCTAGGAGACTCAGGATTCTACCCATTTTCAAATTAGTCCTCTTGATGTATTGCATATATTTGTAAAAGTATGTAAACTATAAAAATGTCAATAAAGATTTATTATTATTATTATATATATATATATATATATATATATATATATATATATATATATATATATATATATATAAAATAAAAAAACATACACTCAAAACAAAACTTGTATTATAAACTTCTTATTACATTAACGATATCAATTATTATTATTATTAGCAACTAAAGCAAATATCTAATTCCTAGCACGTCCGCTCTCTCCGACCGTTCGAGCCAAAATGCCGCTGCAACCGCGATCGGCTTTTACGACACCATCTCGGTGACGCAACCGTAAGCCACGCCCTCTTTTAGTCATCACCTTGTAACACGGCCTCTCCTGACAGGCGGTCGTCCTCGTCCGCAACCTTTATGTGTTTGAGATTTGACCTAGCCGCAGCCTCCTCTGAAGTGTCATGTAACGAGTCATTCGACTCCGCTAGAAGTTACAAATGAATTGAACACATTAGAATTTATCATCATATCTCGTAACAGCATACTCCTTACAAAGAAAACGTTCATACTTCATGACATTACACTAATTTCTCATACAAAACGTTCAAACTATTAACCACGTTCATTCACATCGTTCTCTGGAGAGCCCTCATACTCCATACATCAGTTGGCTATATTACGGTAGTAACTAGTATACCGTGACAGTACCTCGTTTGTTCAAATGTCCTGACGTGGTAGAGAATCACACTCGATACCAATGATCTCGATCTCGATACTCGATGATCGAGACTCGATATCATCTGCCGTGATAGAGAAAACATCTCAATGTCAACGTAAGTATGGAAGAGATTCCTTCGGAACCTTCCATCTGTCGTGGTAGGGAATCACACTCGAAACCAACGTGAACATGGAAAACTCTAAGTGAGTGCTCCATCTGCCGTGACAGAGGAAACATCTCAATGTCAACGTGGATATGTTTAAGTACACTAACCCATACATACAACGAAACATAAGCAAAACATTTGCATGACAGTCAAACATAATAACATCGGCGTCTTACAATCAAAAAAACGCAGCACAGGCCTCGGGAGTCCACTCTCCTGCCCATGGTACCGTGTTTTCAGCTGCAGCTTCTGTACACTTCATGTACGAGCCAGTCAACACCTCCAATTTTTACTGATGATGTGGTAGTCTTTTCAATTCGTCAGTGTCTTGACGACGAAGGGAGTATAGAAGGCAATATTTCGTAAATGCATCAATAATAATCAATACGTGTTTATAACCTTGAGATTCAGGCAGTGGACCAAGTGTGTCCATGTGTACTACCGAAAATGGTACGTCTGGCTTAGTCCAAGATTCAATGGGTTGATGAGGGGCACGCGGCACCCGTTTGTGTGACAGACACACAATAAAATGCTTCAGATATTTCCTAACGAAAGGGCTTAATCCAGGAAACCAGAAATGACGTAAAATAAGTTCTATCTTTTTATCGTACCAATGTGGTCTTGGTCATCATGAAACACATGAAGCAGACTCAGTCTAAGTCCCTTTGGAATATCGCACAATATGCGGAATTTTTTGCCAATGGGAATATATTTGGCATATAATAGTCCATTTCGTATCTCGTATCGGGAAGAGTCTAGTTGACAGTTATTGAATTTATCAATGAGATTAAGTGTCTCCTCATCTGCAGATTGAACTAACTTGGCCCAATTTTTGGGATTTTGAATATGTCATACCTCCACAGGGTTCCTACTTAGGTTATCGGCATGGAACATTGAAGACGCCTTCCTGTATCCGAAAGTATACTGGAAATCTTGCATGGATAACCACCATCTAGCTACACGGGGAAGAAAGTCCTTTTTAAGCTCGGTTAGATTTAGAGTGTTACAGTCCGTAACAATTTTAAAGGATACTCCTAAAAAGTACTTTCTGAAATTTTGGAGAGCTTTCACTACGGCTAGAGTTTCCAATTCATAGGAATGATATTTGGGTTCAGCGTCTTGGGTTGATTTACTGAAATACGCTACTGCATGTCTAAGCCCACCCTCATGAATCTGCATTAAGACTGCACCGTAACCGATAGCGCTTGCGTCTGTGTGCACCTCCGTAGGTAACCGAGGGTCGTAAATGGCAAGGACGGGTTCGTTTATTAAACGTTCAATAATACACTGACGAGCTTTATCTTGTTCGACTCCCCACTCAAACGACATGTTCTTTTTAGTTAAATGTGCGATACAAGCTGTTCGCTGGGCCTAATTTGGAATATATCTCCCGAAATAGCCCGCAAGGCCAAGGAACTGTCAAATTTGTTTAACACTTCGAGGCTTTGGGGAATCAACCAATGCCTGGACCTTACGCATGCTCGGCCTAACCTGACCATCATTAACCATTACTGATAACCAACAAAAGCTGTTCTTTCTTTTCACCTTTAAGAGGTGTGTTTATATTATTAATATCGAAAGCATGGTTTACCGGTATAGGTTTGCCTGTACGCGTCAGAGTGTGAACACCATTTTGTCGGATATAGGCATGATGCCTTCACGATTCAGAATATCGGTGCCTATAATGACCGGAGTACTGATACTCGTACAATCGTGGGGTACCACATAAAAATTGGCTTCAATAGATACGAGGGTGGATTGAAAAGTACTCGGCCTAACCAAGAAAATAAACACATACTAAATCAGTTATATTTTTATTTTTCTACATAATCACCATCAAGTTCAATACACTTTTGCCACCTCCCCTTCCAAGCATTTAGACCGTTGAAAAAAAATGATTCTTCCTTAGAGTCAAAATATGCGTCTACAGCTGCTTTGACGTCGTCGTTTGTCGAAAATCTTTGACCTCCCAAGTGTTTTTTTAGGTGAGGGAACAGAAAGAAGTCTGATGGTGCCAGATCAGGTGAATACGGCGGATGCGGTAACAGTTCAAAGCCACAGTTGTGAATTTCAGCCATTGACTGTACTGACGTGTGAACACGGACGTTATCTTGATGAAACAGGACTTTTCTTCTGAGCATTCCTCGACGTTTTTCTATTATTTCCTCTCGTAAACAACGTAGTAAGGTGCAGTAGTAATCAGAGTTTATAGTTTGACCCCTTTCAAGATAATCAATCATAATCACACCTTTCGAGTCCCAGAATACTGAAGCCATTACCTTATTTGCCGACAAAATCGACTTAGCCTTTTTAGGGGGTGGTGAACCAGGTTTTCTCCACTGTTTTGATTGTTGTTTTGTTTCCGGTGTACAGTAATGAACCCATGTTTCGTCTATAGTAACAAAACGATTCAAAAATTATCTGTATCGGCTTCAAATAACTCCAAACAGTCGCGTGAAATAGTCAATCGTGTCCTTTTTTGTTCAACTGAAAGCAGTCGCGGAACCCACCTCGCAGACACCTTGTGGAAACCCAACTCGTTGACAATGATGTTTTGAGTTCGTTCATAAGAGATGCCTATAATCTCGGCTATCTCTCTAATTTTTAATCTGCGGTCTCCCATTATTAAAGCAAGTACTTTTTTAATATTTTCGTCAGTAGTTGACGTCGAAGGCCTTCCAGAGCGGGGTTCATCTTTCACACTCTCTCTACCACGCTTAAATTCTGCTATCCATTTTTTGACGGATGAATATGACAGAGCACAATCGCCTAATGTACTGACCATGTCATCATGGATGGCTTTTGATGATAGCCCCTTCTTATGGAGGTACTTAATGACGGCACGCTGCTCGATTTGCTCCATTCGCGGAAATTATGTCCGATTACTTTGTTAATAAATTTATAAAATCACAACTAATTATTGCACACGTTTCGAACTTCACACAATGAACTAGTCTGAACTGAACTAAATAATGTGGGTAGATTTGATTTTTAAGAATTGAATGGATCTGTGTTAGGCCGAGTACTTTTCAATCCACAATTAATGTCACAAACGTGGTACATACGATAAACTGACTTTCTATACCTTGTAAAATGCGGTATTTCGGTCTTTGGTAAACCTTAAAATATTTCAACAAGGAACTCGATACGAGTGATATGCAAGAACCGCTGTCTACACGCTTATGCCCAAATCTTCTACAAAAGTGACATCTTAAGTCGCCAACCTCCTTTTTATTTTCATTCCGTCGGTTAATGTTTGATTCAGAACTATGATGCGATCCACGAGTGGTATCACGGGTAGACGGAAAATAATTTTTTGGTTTTATGTACATCGACAAAAATTACACTAAATCGTTGGGTTGTAACTTTGCATTAGTAGCTGCAGCTTTAATCTGTGATGCCCCTTAATACTATAGCGACAATAAGTTTGTCAGATAGTCCCCTAACCAAACCCACCCTTAACAACGAACGTCTAGCGTATTCGGCGTAAGTAGCATAACTTTTCATAGAAACATAGAAATTCGCCCGCGAACGATCGGTGCTGGACCACACGCCATGCCACACATGTGCTTCTCCTTTCAAAAATACCGATTCGCGAAAAACACTCGTTATCTTCCCATCCGTTAGTTTCTTTAGCCCTATCTACTTCCTTGCACCAACCGTCTATATTGTATTATTATATTGTGAAATTGAGGGTCAAAGTTGAAAATATAATAATTATTAGACCTTACTTTAACTAACGAAGTGATGGCCTCCACGATTCTGCCAGTTGTGTCTCCGCCTGTGGCAATGCTTTCTCGTGACACCGAAACGGGTGCGTGATCTGAACCATCAAGTCGTCATTGCGTACGTCGTCGGTGTTTGCACCAATCATTAGCGCGTGCAGTACAGGGTGCAGTGCCTGCCCCGAAGATGGTGACGCGGTGTGCAAAAGTGGCTCAGATGGCGATGGCGGCGAAGTAAAACGTTCCTCAAGCTTATTCAATCTAGCAAGGAGTGTGTGTGTCGAACAAGGAAGTGCATTCAGCACATTCTTGTTCGACTCATGCTTGCGTTTACGAGAACGAGATTGTTGTTCAGACATTTTAAGATTTATAAACTGAACACTAAGTAAAAAGAAAACAACTATAACGTTAAAATGTAATCACGACACTTCTTTAATTATGATGTTAGTCAGGTGTTCCAAAAGCGGGTAGGCGACGAAGCACTATCCCACTTCTGATATATTGAACCAGAAGTAAACTTAAAAAATAAGAAAAACATACAATCAAAACAAAACTTGTATTATAAACTTCTTATTACATTAACGATATCAATTATTATTATTATTAGCAACTTAAGCAAATATTTAATTCCTAGCACGTCCGCTCTCTCCGACCGTTCGAGCCAAAGTGCCGCTGCAACCGCGACCGGCTTTTACCCCCCCATCTCGGTGACGCAACCGTAAGCCACGCCCTCTTTTAGTCATCATTTTGTAACAATATATATATATATATATATATATATATATATATATATATATATATATATATATATATAAAATATTACATGTTACACATTTTTAAGATAAAATGTTTTTAAAAACTATTTGATCTTTATATAATTGTGTTGTAGCCAAACTGATAACACAAAGGCCAAAAAACGCTTTTCATTTTTGTTTATTAGTATCTTATAAATTTTTCAGATATTTTAACGTAAGTTTTAAAGTTTTACTAAAAAAACTACTGAGCAACGAGTGAAAATTCCATCATAAGGTAAATGGATGCTTTGTCTCATTGAGAAAAACATCAATCCTTAAATAAGATTAAAAAAAATCGAAATGCTGTTGCGTTATCACCATAAAAGGCTAGGATATTGTGGCGGGAGGAAGGAAAAGGGGAGATCTCCCGCCAGGCAAGGTGGTCTGCCCGGGGAGCTGGCAACGCTCCAAGTGGTAGTTCGGAGCTTTTCTATATATACTGCTTTTAACATCAGAACTTTGCTAGCGCGATTTAGGCTTCGATGTGTTTCACTTGTGGCACGACGACAGCGCTGCCAAATCCCCCCTGCTTAGACCAGAGGTCGATACTGCAGTCCAATAGCCGGTGCGACCTTAATTCCGGTGAGGAATGCATGCTGTGTGCGTAAGGGCAAGTGACGCCGCGCCGGTGCGAACGATATGCCGGTGTGTAATACATGCCATAATACGCACTTGCAAGTGATGCCGGTGAGAACGATGAGCCGGAGCAAGTGCCAGGGATTGCTTTGTAGTCTGCGGTGAGTCGAGAAGAAGGCAAGTAATCTACTAGTGTCGTGAAGCAGAGGCGAGCAGTAAGACTCAGAGCCGTGCCGAACACTGTAGCGCAGAGAGTAGCTAGAAGGAACAGGAAGCATTATTATTCCAATGCTGCGATTTTTCTAGGTTCTCTTAACTCACCAGACGAAACATTGCATCCTTATGCTGTTATTTCATGCTGGTATTATATGAGGGCGTGGTTCTTATACAATCCATCCGAACCAGGATCTACAATAAACAAAAAAGATTTGGCATGAATATGACGGCTCGACCGAGGAAGAACCACGCTCTTACAGAATTTCAGCGCAATAAAGCCGCTTAATGTTATATGAATCATCACATGGTCTCAACAACGAAAATGCCGCTGCGTAAAACGAAGGCGATAGCGGATACGAATGCGGATATAGATAACGAAAAAAGGATGTTATGAATTATGGAAACAGAAATGGGGAAAAATTGACAGTTGTAACATCATCATCATCATTACAGCTCTTCACATGTCTACTCCTAGACGTAGGCCTCCCCCAAGGAATGCCACAAAGCACGGTCCTGAGCTACCTGCATCCATCGACTTCCTGCATGTCTTACCAGGTCGTCACTCCATCTAGTGGGTTTCGCCCTACACTTCGCCTACCGGTAAGAGGTTGCCACTCGAGAACCTTTCTTCCCCATCGGTTGTTGGTTCGTGGAGCTATATGGCTGGCCCATTGCCACTTCAGCTTACTAATCTGTTGGGCTATGTCGGTCACTCTGGTTCTACTACGGATATCCTTTTTCTAAGTTTATTACGCAGAGAAACTCCGTGTATAGCCCTCTCCATAGCTCGCTGAGCGACCTTGAGCTTCTTTATCCGGCTAGCAGTAAAGGACCACGTTCCAGTTCCATATGTTATCACTGGCAACACGCACTGGTTGTACAGTCTCGTTTTCAAGTTTTGAGACATACCTCATGAGAAGATGTGCCGTAATTTCTCGAACGCTGCCCACCCGAGATGAATGCGTCGATCGACCTCTCGGTCGAAGTTGGACTTCATAGTCGGATTATTTGTTCCAGGTAAACATACTTGTCAACAACTTCGAGCTTAGTGCTCCCAACAACTACCGGCATAGGTGTGACATGGACGTTAAACATGATCTTTGTTTTGTCCATGTTCATCTTAAGACCTATCCGTTGGGAAACACTATTGAGGTCATTGAGCATAGTGCTTAGGTCCTCCAGCGATTCTGCCATAAGGACTATATTGCCAGCAAATCGAAGGTGAGTGATGTACTCGCCATTGATGTTAATACCGCATATGTTAAAACCGGAATGCGGTCTTTCTTTGCATTCTACCCATGGGGGCGGGTTTGCTTCTCGCCGGATAATCCCAGCGCTGTCGCTGAATCTGTTACTGATGTGGTGCTACCGGGAATGGAACTATTTATTCCATCATCTGTAATACCCATCGGAGGCAGATCTCAGCCTTGCCTTTTGGTCGCTCCTGTAAGACTGCATTACGCAGTAAGCAGGAGTGTTATCAAGCCGGGGCTTCGGCGACTCGGGATGTAAACACCAGCACACTTAAAAAGAAGTATAACTTCGCCTCCAGGTCCTTCAAAAGAGTTATTGCCACGGCAAAGTCAGAGCACATAGGCAGAATTGGCGAGAAACTAGTTCGCCTTCCTTCGGAACCCGTGCATTCTGGTCTCTCGCCAAGGCTCTCCAAGGAAATTTCTGTAAGCCATCACTACCATCTCTGCACAGGAAAGACGACTCACTGGCCCAAGACGGAAAAGACAAAGCCGACCTAGGGTGTCCTCCGGACCGATACGACTTAGGGACCTTCAAGAAAAGAGCGTACTCATTTTTAAAAGGCCGGCAATGCATCTGCGATTCCCTCCCTGGTGTTGCAGCTGTTCATGCGCGGCGGTAGTCACTTACCATCAGGTGAGCCGCATGCTTGTTTGCCCCCTCTCCTATAAAAAAAATCTTTCCAGTCCAGTAGCTTGAAAACGTCTTCCAATGCAGCGGTGAATAGTTTCGGGGATATAACGTCACCCTCTCTTACACCTCTCTGCAGTTGGATAAGTTTCGTACTCTGATTCTGAACTCGGATAACCATCATTGTTCTACTGTACGAACACTTCAGCACTTTGATATATCGACAGTCAACATGGGAGTAACAAACAGAAAAAAAATTAAGAGGCAAATATAATTTTATCAGAATACAGGAAAAGGCACTTATAGAACCGGAATGCAATTCTAAAGCTGCTAAGACAAAGATTCCTCTTTTCATAAATAATGTAAGTAAACAGGCGTCTAAAAAGTTAAAATAGACTTTATTGAATGTATAACAAAGATGAAAATAATTCTGAAGAAATTAAATATGAATGTTATAATTCATACAAAATCTTTGTACTATAAGACAAACTGTCACTTTTCTTGTACGACGTTTTGTGGCCCAAAGGTATCGTTCAGACGATTTATTCACTTGAATAAAGCAGAAAACAGTAAAAGTGATTGTATAGAAATATATAAAAACACCTGAAGCAGGGACAATAAACAGAAATATATTCTAAATGGTCCATATAGCATATTACACGACATTTAAATGTTTTAATTGTTAATCCGTTAAACGCCCTGTGGACTGCATTAAAACTTTGTGCAAAACTGCAGATATCATTTGGCTACAGAAAACACTGCTACTGTCATGACATGACATACTGACATGACATTGAATACTTAAGTACTGTTGATAGTAACATTGCCTATACACGAAAATTGGCAATATATACATCCATAGCGTTGCAATTCTGTGGCGAAAAAGTTTATTCGATTCAGTTTTGGTTATTCGGTGCAAAATTGTGCGTTTAGCAGCAATTAAAGCAGTGAGTGCATACCATTCCTTTTTTGTATATTCTGTATAAATGCCAACAGATTTGGTTGTTAACCTACCGGATTTTATGGAGTCTGGGTAAAATCAGTGCAATCCTAGAGGACAGTTATAGTGTACAGTCTTCGTTTATATTTGGGGATATTAATGCACACCCAGGTGATTTATTTGGTTACCAATTGCAAAGTTTTTGTTTAAATCAAAGCTGGCGGATTGCGGACATTAAGTTGCTAGGTTCAACGTTGGACTCAACATATATAAGTGATGTTTATGGTTCACAAAGTTGCTTGTATTATTGTGTTACTTCTGAAGCAGTTATGTGATCAGTAAAGAGTGTGACTGATTGTTATAACATGTCGTGGTCCGATCACTTTCCATTAAAAATTAGATGTAACTTGAAAATTTTATAACCTAAAAATGTAGTAAGTAGCTTTAAACCGAATAGGGTAATATGAGGAGACAGAAACATAGATCAAATATCAAGGTACACTGTGAAAAGAGATTAGTAAATTTAGACTTTTCGATATAAATTAGAGATTGTAGTGATAAGTTATACGTAGATTAAAAAATTTAAATGTATTTTAGATGATATGGATGAATATATTGTTACAATTTTGACAGAAGCCTCAGCAGAGAAAAATAATTTTAAATTCGTTAAAAAATGTTACAGGATGAAACAACCACGTTAGAAGTGCTCACAGAGAGGCCAGACTTGCAATTCTAAATTGGGTAAACTATGTTCAACCATTATATAGTCTAACTTATAATGACTTACGCGAAAATAGAAAGATTTTTAAAACAAAACTGAAGCGGTGTCAGGAAAATGAAGATAAAATTAAAATGGTCATTATTGCATCTCGCCACTCTTCAAAGAACTTTAAATAGTTTTGTTCAAAGACGAATAACTTAAGTCCAAGACCTGGCTTACCTGTGAACGTGGAGGACATCACAACAAAATATAAATGTTAATAAATCTGGAGAGGTCTATCATGTACGATTTCACGCTAAAGAAGTAACATCCGTCATAAAAGGCATGACTAGGGGAAATTCACCTGGACATGACTCCCTTATTATGGAGAACTTGCAATATGCAGGTGCACATTTGCCTCCAGTTCTAGTTTTATTATTCTCGTTATGTATTGAGCCTTCATACCCGCCAGGTAATCTTATAAAGAACTTGGTAATTCCTATTGTTATAAATAAAACTGGTGATGTATCTAGTATTAATTACTTTAAAAACATTTCACTGCCTTGAATTATAGCGAAATTGCTGGACGGTCTGCTTGAACAGCACTTAAATAAACACCTTATGCTGCATGATGCCCAGTTCGATTTTATAGTTAGCTTATCTACAGAAACTACAATCTTTTGTCATAGAAATACGCCGAAGACATGGTGAATAAGCCCATTGATAAACGCTTTTAAGAAACTGCTCGCTATATATGAGCGATATGCTAAAGCACACGGTATTAGATATATCGCAATAAAAAGAAAATTCATTGTATTTAAAGCCGGGAGAAAAACAATCTTGTCCATTTCAAAATTGAAATAAATGGGAACTCCAATAAAACAGGTTACTCATTTTTAATACCTGAGACATTGGGTAAATGGATTACTAAGTGATGACTTAGATTTAGAAAGAGAACGAAGGGCGCTTGCTGTTAAAAGCAACATACCGACCCGCACGTTCACACTAGTGAAGTAAAAAGTACACTTTTTAAGTCATATTGCCAATCATTTTATATCTGCAATATGTAGGTCAACTGCACGCAGAAGACACACAGCGCCCTTAGAGTACAGTATAACAACAGTTACAGGACACTGTAAATAACTCCCTCGCTTGTGTAGCACATCGGGGATGTTAACAGAAGCATGCAAGGATGGTTTTTACGCAATTATACTCTCTCCTTGTCCGAGACGTTCTTTACAATGTAGTATACGATATTTTATACCAGTTCATCACAGCTATATCCAAGCTCCTAAAAAAAATTTTGGAACAGCAGAAGTATGCACATCACTATTGACCCGTCCGTCAAATGCAATGTCATTACGTTTTTTTGTGCCAGCCGTCACGGTGTGTTTTATAAATTTTGTTATAAAAATCAAATATGTTTAGTGTAATATCAAATGTTTTGTATCCAAAACCTACCACAACTGTATTTATACATGCCTGCGTGGTAATATTGGGTGATACTTTGGAAAAAGAAGATTTTCAAAATGGAGCAAACTGATGAAAGGTAAACAAGAATCATCTTGTTTCGAAGGTAGGACGTGTAAAAATGTAAAGTTTCTATTAATAAATCAGATGCACTGTGTATCGAAATATTTAATAACTAGTATGTTTAATTATCAATGGAAATCCACTATTAAGCTTAATAACATAACCTCGTCACTAGTATAATATTAAATAATAAATAGGTATCCAACCAATAAATGTAAGGTTGAGATAAATACTAGAGATACGTTGAGAAATTTAAGTGATATATTAAATATGTTTTTCTTACTTGGTGTTCAATTCGTCTTCTGAACATTTAGTTGGTCATTGGGAAAAATTGTTCCCACCTTAGTTATGCAGGTGATTTTGTACATAAACTGCTGGGGAATATATCTAACATGAGTTATATATATGCTAAAAACAGACCATTAGAACTATTACTTATGATATTCAATTATTCATATCAATATAAAATATTGGTTTATATATAAAAAAAAACAGGCTGAAATGCCATCAACATTTAGGACAGGATTTTCTAATAGACATTAGGCACTGCAAAAATGCAGCAGAAAATTACTGAGGATTTACTTAAAACTGTTGCAAAGAATATCTAGCATAAGTTATATAAAACAATATATATAGACCATTCGAGCTATCACTTATGACGATAGACATGGTTAACTATTCATACCTTAGAGCTCTCACTTAAGAGGGCAGACAAGTTTTGAATTGACATATAAAGTGCTAAGATTAGAGGAAAAACATTAAAATGGGCTATGTCTTGGAAGACATGACTGCAGACTTTAAACCATTAGAGCTATCACTTCGAGGATAGACATGGTTAACTATTCAGACCTCAGAGCTATCACGTTGAGGGTAGAGAGGTTTGAATTAACATAAAAAGCGATACCATTAGCTGAAGGACATTAAGGCCTCGGAAAACATGACTGCAGGCTTTAAACCATTAGAGCTATCACTTCAAGGATAGACATGGTTAACTATTCAGACCTTAGAGCTATCACTCAGAGGGTAGACAGGTTGAATTGACATATGAAGCGATACCACTTGAAAGTAAAACATTATGTCTTACTGGGATTTAGAATAAAAATAAATAATGGTATAAAATTTATTACAAAGGGGACTAATATTATGAGTACAAACTAATGAAAAAGTTGTTACAAAATCGCAGATGTAAAAATATCAGAAAATCTCAGAGGGGTTTGTTAAAAAGAAGTCCAGAAGTTGTCAACATAAAAGAACCCCCACGTGATCACTGGGCATCAAGATAGCAAAGGGTTTTATTAAGGTTATGTAAAACCTTGAGGATCCTTAAAAATAGGCAGAACAAGTAAGAAATAATAACTGAATTCTGGAACGGAACTACCCTGTTGCTCAAGGTGAGAATCAGATTACTAGTTTTTAAAATATAATTTCCAAACAAATTATGAGATTTATAGATACATGTTAAAATTTAAAGACGACAGTGGACTTTTATAGGCTGCAACGGAGGAATGGATAATATGACATGGAAGTAAGAAAAGGTGTGACATGAGAGCCGTTTGCCTTGACATTGAATATCGAGAGGTTACAGGTTTAAATAGCTTTAAAAGATTATACAAAGAAGCCATTATTTTAATTATGTCCTCTTGGGATTTACTTGACTCCATACGGAGCTTATGAAGCCAAATTTGGCATGTCTGCAGAACAAAAATAATATTGTCCACCTTCAGATAGAATTACAATAATTTTCTTACATTATTAAAAGAGTAATGAAAAGACAACAGAGAGCCTGTACATTTTTCATATCCTTAGTTTTATGGTAAATTTTAAGAATTTAATAAAATATAATTAAAAAACTCAGTACCAGGAAGTAAACATTGAATTATTATTATTGGTGTAATAAAACTATTTAAAAAGATAATTGAAGTCCAAAATTAGCCCATTGAGCAACTTTCTACTGTTTGGCACATTCTAGCCATACCATGATTAATGAATTAAATTTAAACAAGGCACATTGTTGCATCCGAGTTGTATTATGTAGCTTAGTATTACCAAAGTTACGAGGAAGAAAGCAGTGTTTAGCATCATTAGGTTTTAAATAAAATAATGAGGTGCAAAATGCATAAATGGCTTACAGCGGTACATAAAATATCTATTTGGGAAAATATAAAACTTACAAAATTCACTACTTAAAACAATTGTACACTGAAAAATTAAAAAGAAATTTCAAAATGATTATGGATAGCAATTTTACTATTATAAGATATTTATAGGTTATGACAAGTAAAAATATAAGTTATATGTTAAGGACATAGTAAAAATCTTATTTTGTTCAGTTATTTAGGTAGGGTTTCATACCTACCAGGTTATTATTACCTTCATATAGTAAAATAACTATGGTAAACATACAATAGAGTTATTACAGACATATGCATTAAAATAGATTACCAAAAGATGTTAGCAACAAAAATAATTTGCTTTAGTGAAGGAAATTAGGGAAAAATATTTATACATATAATTGTGATATGAATAGCTACTCTATATTTGAGCATAAGCCATTTAGCTATTATTACATAAGCCGTTTGTTTAAGCTATATTGCTATCAGTAATACAAGGTTAATAATGTTGTGTTTTTTAAATATTATGTACATAATAATATATATGGAAGGTATATTCAGTTGCAAGTTTCTGATCTTAGAGGGTAGTGAGTAATACAAGTAATAATATTATTAAAAGCAAAAAGTTGTTTGAAATAAAAAATGACACTTCACAACTGGATGGAAAGAAGCCATTGGAACTGAGACAAATTTGGGTCTTAGTCCTTCATTGTGAGGAAATGACATACTATTATTATTGGATATGGAAGTAGTATATGCTTATAATTTTAAAAATTGTAGAATACAATACAAACCTTTAAAACAAAACAATAATATAGATATTATGAATAATACTTATTACAAACAAATACTACTTATGGTGTACAATTTCACTCTAGAGTTGATAAAACCACTGCTTCATACATTAACAATATAGAGAGGGTTCTCTTTCATTATTTATTGAGGATTCAATTCTATCAATTAAATGAAAAATATTAGAAATTATATATAAAGATCTGAAATTGAGCCAAGTAAACAAAGAATAGTCATAGGAGGTCTCTCTAGTGAATTCAAAAAGATCATAAAGTGGTGTCAAAACTAAAAATTGATCAATTAGCACTGAGAAATAATAATACTATTATACAGAACAATCTCAGAACAGACTCAGAAACCATGGCATTATATTAGATTGGGGGTGATTCTTCTATGTATTTCCACTAATTGCTATGCTGTTACTATGCTATCAAAAGTTAATAGAACCATAGGTTTTTGTTATCCACAACAACAATTTGGGCAGTAAATGTGAATCAAGTGCAAGGCATGTTAAATTAAAGATTAAAATTATTCATTGGAATAAAATAACAAATTAGTAACAGCACTTGACAGAGAATCATACACTACTATTGTTATTATCGTGTTATATACATGTTATTATGTTCTCATAGGCATCTCACACATATCATAGGTACTATTAGTGAAGCATTTTGTAAAAGTATGGCACTCTAAAATTCATACTTGAATATAATATAAATTATAAAATTATTATTTCTCTATAGTATCAATTTTGCTGTAAGTGTAATGTAATTCCTGGGCTTGTGATTTTTTACTTAGGCTTTATTACAAACAGACTTAATAAAAAGTTAGTTTAGGTAACTAATATCAAAATATTGCAATAAAGATTTGATTTTGCAAAACTAGTAACAAGCTTAGCTGTGATGAGTCACAGGTCATAAAATTTATTAAATATTGCCCTTCATAAATATTACAATTATTCCAAGTGTAGTTCCGAAGAATAGTTAAGATATAAGGTAGAATTTCACTTCAACAGTGATTGTGTGGAAAAAATAAATAAATGAGAGAAGCTTAAGCCTTCCCTGTGAATATCTAATAGAAAGCATAACACAAGATATGGATAAATTTAACATTAACTCACAAAAACCCATTTAGAAAAGCATTTCTTAAGTTATAAGATGTTTAATTAAAATTTATTTAAAGTAAACTAGAACAGATATTCCAGATTATTGTGTTTTTCGCATAGTGCTTCTACAGGCCACTTCTGCTGCCATCAAACGGGCCTTACGTGTATAAGGAAATGTTATAAAATAAGGATAATTTAATTTATGTTATTGTAATATACATATAATACTTTATTATTACTTATTTTATAAGAAAAATTTTGCAATTTTCCTTATAAAATAAGGAAAATTGCAAAATTTTTCCATTCGTGGGTATTATAATTCGCAACCCTGTCTTCAAACATCTACATTGTAAAGAACGTCTCGGACAAGGAGAGAGTATAATTAAATGGTTAAACGAACTTACCTTAAGTGAAGTTCAACCATAATTATACGAAGCTCCTTGTCCGAGACGGTACTCCCACCCAGCCCTCCCTGGTTGAGGGTTGCTCATCTAATTCCTTGCTTTAAACATAATGACATTGCATTTGACGGACGGGTCGATAGTGATGTGCATACTTCTGCTGTTCCAAAATTTTTTTTAGGAGCTTGGTGCTGTGATGAACTGGTATAAAATACCGTATACTACATTGTAAAGAACGTCTCGGACAAGGAGCTTCGTATAATTATGGTTGAATTTCACTTAAGGTAAGTTCGTTTAACCATTTAATTATACGTAATCGGATAGCATCACCGATGACGCGAATACGGGTTAGCAAAAATATTCTCTTGGAAACTGTTGTAATGATAGTATTTATATCAAACACTGGATGAAGACAGTTCTGCCAGTAATAAATCATTACTAACTGTAATTTTTAAGATATATTATTTGGTGGTAGTACACATATGAATTAATTCTGAAAACATTATTATTATTATTAAACACTATTATTATTATTACATATGTTATATGTTAAAACATTATTATTATTATAACATATGTCGGTCACCTCGTGAGCCAGGTACAGATATTTTATTTTCTTAAACTTTTCTGCTTTCATGAGATTCTCGTCATACAGAATGCTAATGTCGACCAAAAATATCCTTGACTGTGCCCAGTCCATCAGCACAGTATCAGGCAGTGAGCTCCTGGTGTAGAATCCTGGCTACCCGATTGTGTCTGTGCAAGTATTCCGAGTTAGAAAGAGCCAAACAACCGGAGATTACATGCATAAGTGACTCCCGGGATGGCGACAAGCTCGAAAAATGTCAATGGCGCTATTTTTAGGATGTATCTGCGATAGTTGTTATTATTATTATTAATGCTGCCGTGTTTCGTATTGTGGGTATAGAGAACCGGAGATCCATTTTGCTGGAAACTAGGCATTCCATCTTAGTCCTCAGGGGTAAAAATGCATCTGAATTATGATTCTTAATCGCAGATATTATGCGTATAATATGTCTATGGATCACAGCGTTCACTTACCATTATGTGGACTGTGTACTCGTTTATCATCCTTCTTAAATGAAAAAAAAATTATTTCACTTTCAGTAAAATATAGATATTTAAAAATATATTTTAGTATTCTCTGTCTTCATAACACACGAAATCAATTGAACCTAGAACATTTGATATAAATTTTATCAAAACTGGCAGTCAGGTTTATAATAATAATTGCATGGATTTATGATGCAAACAAAATTAATTTTTACTCTTTTTGCGCAAATTTCAATCGGTTTATTCATCAATTTAAAAAAAAAAAACTGCTTCTACTATTCAACTTTAAAAAGTTTTGATGTGAGCCATTCTATTAATAGAATTAAAATTGGAAGTGGGTTGTGAGTAGTGGATTATTTTACGCCCCCGCAACACAATCATATATCTGTAGATATTATATCACAATACGTAAGACTTGCCTAATTCTGGGGTCGCCCGGTCCCAGGGCAGTGTGGTACGCTAACGACTAGGCTTGCCCCTAGCTATGCATCAATCCGCGCGGCAGACGTTGGATTGGCGGAGAGGGTAGGAATAGGGAAATGAAAGGATAGGTGGTGTGAAAAGGAAGATTGGTAAGTTAGAGAGGGAAATAGGAAATGTAGGATATTACCGCCCAGAAGGGCAAGGAATAGCATAGTAATAGCTAGGGAAGCAGAGGTCGCATACCCGTATACTATACCAGAACTACTGGACAGGTAATTTGGGATGAGTATCCCATGACTAGTACCAATAAAGAAAATACGTGTGCATACCTAGATTTTTATTATTTAGTACTTATAAATAATACCATTTTAAATAATGCAATTTCAAAACTACAATATTGAAATAAAACGCTGTCCCACTATGTATTATTGAAGTCCTTACACATCGTATTGCTTGCTATTCAATGGGACTGCATCAGCAATATCAATAGTATTGCATACCCAAATTTGGCATCACTTCGTTATGTGTTAGTGCGCTTGTCTGTCATAAACGTTATCCTTAGAAACCTGATAAAGAAATTTACTCCGAAAATTTTACAGTATTTATTTTAAATTTGTTTATAATTCGGCCACAGCGCCAACATCGGAAATCGATATTATAATGTTAATTTGATAATTACATTCATTCAATACAATATATCAATAGTTCAATACCGAACATTGGCTTCCCACATAGAGTGCCTCACAGGAGCGATTAGACACAAATGCTACGCTTGCTATGAATATGCTGCTGCCCATTCTTTGTTTAAATTCCGTTGCCTTGCAGGTGCATTGCCAAGAGCCGGAAAAAAGAAGTAGACTCTTTTCTTTAATGTCTGTAGTTTTAATATTTGTGTTAAAAGCATATTTATCTTGAATGACATATTATTTTATAAAGCCTGCCAAGTGCCACGCGATCGCTTCTTTATTAAACAGCAGGCATACTGGTGGCTGTAATACTGAGAAGCGATCAGACCAATCCTGGTAGCCATGGAAATACCACTTTCTGTTTCCAGTAGTGTGAGAATATTGCCGTGTGGTAGCGGTTTAAGAATATCCACTACCCATATCATCCCGTAGGTGTCGAATGAGGCAACAAAGAAACAAATCAGGATATGGGCAGCGGTACCTTTGAAATTAGGACTAAATATATAAAACTGCGATTGCCAACCCACTTTTTTTTTATAGAAGAGGGGGCAAACAAGCATGCAGCTCACCTGATGGTAAGTGACTACCACCGCCCATGAACAACCGCAACACTAGGGGAATTGCAGATGCGTTCCCGATCTTTTAGAAAGGTGTAAGCTCTTTTCTTGAAGGTTCCTAAGTCGTATCGGTCCGGAAAATTCGCTGGTGGTAATTGATTCCACAAGGAAATCGTGCGAGGGAGAAAACTTCTTCTAAATCACACAGTTGTGGACCATTATCCAGATGGTATGGATGGTTACGCGAGTTTTGTCGCGATGTGCGATGCTGAAATTGAGTGGCTGGAATAAGTCCGAACAATTCCTCAGAGCACTCCCCGTGATAGATGCGATGAAATACGCAAAGAGATGCAACATCGCTACGCAGAGCCAGTGTATCGAGCCGATCAGAAAGAACTAGGTCGTCGACGATTCGAACCGCTCTGCGCTGGATGCGGTCAAGTGGAAGGAGCTGGCACTGGGGTGCCCCGGCCCAGAGATGAAAACAGTATTCCATGTGGGGCCGAACTTGCGCTTTGGAAAGTTGCAAGCGATGTGCCGGCATGAAATACTGTCTCGCTCTGCTGAGCATGCCAAGCTTTTTAGAGGCCAATTTGGAGTTCCCTTCCTAGTGACCACGAAACTGCACACTATTCGAGATGTCGACGCCAAGGATTGCGATACTGGCGGAGGGCAGCAAGAAGAGTGCCTTGAAACTGAGGAGATACGACAAAGGGGTTTCTTTTTAGCGGTAAACGCGCAAACTTGTGTCTTCTGGGGATTGAACTGGACTAGATTTTGCCACAATTTTGTTGCCACGCACTTGCAGAGCATGGCAAATATAGTAAAAATCCCTTCCATAAGGCAATCTATGTGGGAGGCCTATATTCAGCAGTGGACTTTAATAGGCGGTAGCGGTAACGGTGCCATCACAATTCTTAAGTTTTTTACGTGGTAGTGCCATGCTGCAGCTATATTAGTAGTATAGTTGTAGCATGAATGGGTCGGCTCGACCGAGGAAGGACGACGCTCTCATAGAATACCAGTGTAAAATAGCAGCTTAAAACTTAACCGTGTAGAGAACCGGAGACCCTATTTACTGGAAACGAGGCATACCACCTAAGTCCTCACGGGTGACAAAGCATCTGCATTTTGATTCGCAAATGAGGATAAATGTAGATGTCTATGGGTCACAGCAACCACTTACCATCAGGTGGACTGTGTGCTCGTTTGTCACCCTATCCTATAAAAAAAGTCAGTACCCCGTTGCGTCACCACTATCGTTAATAGTTGTAATTTTCGACTGTTAGGCAATAAATTAAAAGGAATTCTGTGCTTCGCTGAAAAAAAAGGTGGGCGAATTACCTTACCTCATGCAGCTCCAATTAATCTACACGATACATATTGTTGACTAGAAATCAGCTCCGGTTGGTGGATGCTTATCGTGAGTGTAAAGAACCGGAAAGCCTTTTAATGGAAATGTGGCATTCCATCTTATTCCTCTGGGGTTTATTACCCCAGAGGAATAAGTATGTATCTTTTTTTTTTATAGAATAAGGGTGACAAACGAGCACACAGTCCACCTGATGGTAAGTGGTTGCTGCGGCCCATAGACATCTACATCTATCCTCGTTTGCGAATCAAATGCAAATGCGTTGTCACTCGTGAGGACTAAGATGGAATGCCTCATTTCCAGTAAAAAGGGCCTCCGGCCACCTGCACTCACCAAGCGAAACGCAGAGGTAAACCTCTACTTCACGCTGGTATTCTGTGAGGTCGTGGTACCACCCCGGTTCGAGCCGGCCCATCCGTGCGACAGCAAAAGCTGCCGCGTGGCTCTACCACTGTTAAAATCCAATTAATATCTGTGTTTTGATTGTTAATCTATGGGCCACAGCATCCACTTACCATTAGTTGGATTGTGTTCTCGCACGTCACCCTTATTCTATAAAAAGGATCAAGGTAAATATAATACTCGCAAATCAGCAGGCCTACTTCTGGACTTTTCTTTCCGTTTTGATTTAACAGAATTTGATTCGTAACAGGGTAATTCGTACTCCAGAAACAAAATCTGGCGAGCATTTGAATAGTGGCTTAAATGTGAATTAACTTCAATCGAGTATTTCGCAAGGATTTGGAAATTAGTACTCCTCACTCGGAATAGAATTCAATCAAATTTCTCGATTATAATCCATCGTCAAAATACACTGATGCTTTTTGGATTTTTGTTTGCTGTGGAACGACTTTTGCTATGACTTGCCAAGTTTTTAATACGCCACCCAAGGAATAAATCGGCGTTGAAGTCCCTTTGGTTATTATGCGTAATTTGATTGCGAGGTAGCTCAGAATGTAAATGTTCTCTAATAAATTTTTGAATTGTCTCTAAGAATTGCGCCCGATTCTCTATATTTTGTGCCTTAGATTCATCGATCATTATAATAAAGTTCGCTGAGAATAGTAGTATGTATTATAGTCTCATAGGGGTGTTATTTTCATAGTTTCAAAGCGGTGACAGTGGTGGCAGATTTTTTAAATTTATTTTTAATGACCTTAACCTTTTAATTTCCCTTTATAGCCTCTTACAACACCCACAGCATGATATGTCGTAGTGGATTCTCTTACGCCACCACTAGAGACGTAAACTAGAATCATTAGTGTGTTAATAATAGAGTTTATTACATCGGTACTTAATAGACATACTTTAGTACGTTAATTGAAGTTCATTATAACTATAGCGGTACTGAAGTTCTAACGCTTTCGCAATAGGCCCGTTAAATTTGCAACCACATTATACCGCACCGGTCGTGTTATTTAATCGTAAATTTAATTTCCGAATAGTATGTCGTGAAGTTCATGAGCAGTCATTTAATGGATTGTAGATACATATAATATATATTTCCTTTTTTTTTGAATTTGTATAATTTTATCAAAACGCTATAATAAGAAAATCAATTTTGATTGCGAACGCTGATTTTAAATATTATAATCCACTTACAACCTGCGCGCAAGGGATTTGTCAAAAGCGAGCACACAGTCCACCTGATGGTAAGTGGTTACTGCAGCCCATAGACATCTACAACTTTCCTCTGTTACAGATCAAAATACAGATGCGTTTTCACCCGTGAGGGCTAGGATGGAATGCCTCAATTTCAGTAAAAAGGGCCTCCGGCCACCTGCACTCACCAAACAAAACGCAGAGGTAAACCTCTACTTCATGCTGGTATTCTGTGAGATCGTGGTACCACCCCGGTTCGAGCCGGCCCATCCATGCGACAGCAAAATCTGCCGCCTGGCTCTACCGCTGTTAGAACTGTTACGTGTAGTGCAAAGCGTTATTAGATACTGTAGGGTTAGCCAAGTTGAAGTCTTCCACGTTAATAAAAACTATAAAAACTTATGAAATCAATCTTTAGTCATGCCTTTCAAGTGATTTCATGTTGAGATACGTCTATCCCATTGATTTTGATGGTTTTAAGTTTGAGTTATCGATTATAGAATATCAACTTGGCCCCTTTCAGAATTCAACGAGAGGTTGACTGTGGAAAATGTCCTGCACTTATAAATATAATACGCAAGCATAAATAATCATTGCTAAAAGCAAATGTTAATTAGACATTTAGAGAGTTTGGCACTCCTAGTTTAATTACAACAATTTTGAATTGATTTCTAAAGAACGATAGACGTGTATGGCTGTGAATTCGTACTAGCCACATAGGTACATTGAGCATACAACATTGAGTAGAAAAATAACTATGTTTTTGCGTAAATTTATTGTCAGCTTTTTATATAAGCTTTCGTAAGTAGTGGTCCTTATCATGTGCAAATATTTTCCGAAAATTCTAATGGTAATCTACAAAACTTATGTTCTCATCTATTTAACACAGTCACATGAGTAAGTGGCGGTATAAGAATATTCACTAAGTGTTTTTAATTATTTTTATTTTGATTGATGTATTTCCTAATACAGTGCCAACAAGGTGTCCTAAATATAATGGAAAATAACATTAAATTGCAACTGTCTCCGCGTGTATTTATTATTCTATTTTATCATAAACTAGACGTACCCAGTATGTAATGCTATGTTTTTTTTTTCAAAAGTTTTTGAGGGAAGTCGTACTATTACTCACTAGAGTTTAATATGAATGTTCTGTGTCAACATTCCCTAAGGGCTCCTATGTTTACTCGTATGTATACAAAAACAATACAGACACTCACAAAATTGAACGTAAAATTTTTGTCACAATGTTCGTCAAGTTCGCACATCTGCGTCGCTAATAATGTGAATATGACATTAAATTTAACTTAATTAAAATTTAAAGTTCGTTATTCATTGGGCAGAGTAATAAAAAGATAGGTTATGTTTGATGTCACATATATATCATAAACGCACACGCCTGTCACCTCACCTACACCTATGTAGGCAGAGACTACGAATATGGCACACATATTTCTCTCCTTTATATCTATATATCTACGCATAAATGCTTGTTAATTAAGGGTACTTTTAATCTGACCCATCTTCAATACATCGCCAATTTTGTCGATAAACTTTCGTCTATGGTGTCCCGTACCGCATGACTCTGCCGTTTACTTCTGCAACATAGATTGGCTTTGTCATTTTTTCTCGTTCATTCTTCTACATGATCAAACCACCGAAGCATTTCTTTCTTAATCCTGGTCACAACAACTTAATCAACAAAATATATCAATTAAACACAATGAAAAGCAATACCCCATTGCTGCTATTTGATACTGCAAAGTGATCCGATTTTTTATTTTCTTCGTATTTTTACACTAGTTAATTTTAAATTTGGTACTTTATTAACTTATTGTCTTAAAAGTGATTAAAATGGTTTGCTTATGTTAAGTTATATTAAAATACGTAGTTTTATCAACAGTTATGGCAATATTCATAATAACTAAACAATGTGATACATAATGAAGTTTAAATCTATTAAGACTGACTGTTTAAATCTATTAAGACTGAATATAAGGTTGTGAACTCAAGACTTCTCTGGGTTCGCTTTAAATTGGGACTGACGAAGTTATTCCTTTTGGCTGTTTATGCGCCGGTAGCTTCATCGTCCAGGGCTGAGCTGGAGGAGTTTTGGGAGAATGTAAGAGAAGTTCTAGATTTGGCTAGGGGAAACGAAAGAATTGTTGTGTGTGGTGATTTGAATGGATGGGTTGGTACCGCTCGACCAGGGTACGAGTCGGTGCTAGGAAAGTTTGGCAATAAAAGGGTTAATGATGCTGGCAAGCTAATACTGGCGGTATGCAAGGAAAAGGGTCTTATTGTGACAAACACTATGTTTAATCACAAGAAAATCCATATGTATACTAGAGAAAGCAAGAATGAGAGAAGTATGATCGATTTGTTTCTGGTGGATGACCGACTGCGAAAACAGGTGATGGATACGCGAGTGTTCAGGGGTGCTGACCTGGAAACGGATCACTATCTAATGATTACTAGATTTAGGGGTCTGTTCGCGGGTTGGCGCTACCGGACGGCGGTAACAGAACCACAGTCGGTCTGTCGCATCCGAAGCTGGAAGCTTCAGGAAGCGGATACTAGGGACAAATATCATGCGAGGGTAGCCGAAAAGCTTGACACCATCGATGGCAGAAATGAAAGTGTGGAAAGAACATGGCAGAACCTTAGGGATGGAATGGTAAGTGCAGCGGAAGAAGTGTGTGGAACGATTAAAAGAGGCAGTAGTAAAAGAAGAGATGCGTGTGGAATGATGAAGTGAAAGAAGCTGTAGAGAAAAAGAAGTAAGCATGGTTAGACTACTTGGCCTCTAGTAATGATAAGGATATGAGAGAGAAGATGAAAGAAAGATATAAGCTGCAGAAAGTTCACACGAAAGCATTGATTGAGGAAATGCGTGAAAGATTTAGAATGGAAGCGGACGAAAGGTTGTCGCACAACTTTAAGGAGAACTCCAAACTCTTTTGGAAAGAGGTTGGAACGACCCGAAGTGGTGCGACGGCCTTAAGAATGAACAAAGTGCTTTCGAGAACTAATGACGTCCTCACAGAAAAATCGGACGTCATGCAGCGATGGAGCGAATTTCAAAGAGAAATGTATGCGTGTGAGGATCTTAGTGAGGGATACAGGGATGACGCCGTGATTGGTACGCCAGACCTGGACCTCGATGACACTGAGGTTATCAGTATGAAAGAGATTGAACGTGCGATTCGAAGTTTGAAATGTGGTAAGGCTGCGGGACTAGACAGAGTTACTGCTGAAATGGTCAAGTATGGTGGGCCTCGCGTCTGGGACAGCCTTTATCTGCTGTGCAATTTGTGCTGGCGGACGGGGAATGTCCCGGATGATTGGCGATCCGCAGTCATTGTGCCTTGATATAAAGGTAAAGGTTCACATTTTGACTGCGGGTGCTATCGGGCGATCAGCTTGACCAGTTTAGCAAGTGAAGTTAACTCGAAGGTTTTGACACGTAGGATGCAAGAGAAATCGGAAAGATTTCTATGGAGGCACAATGCGGATTTAGACCTGGAAGAGGATGCACGGATCAAATGTTTTCTCTCCGCACGATCACGGAAAAACTTCTGGCTGCTAACTAGAAGATTATCTGTGCTTTTGTGGATCTTGAGAAAGCATTTGATAAGGTTGTAAGGAAGAAAATGTGGGAACTGTTGCCGGGGTACGGTGTGGATGGTCGATTGCTAAGGGCTGTGCAGTCACTTTACTGTAACTGTCAAGCCTGTGTGCGGGTAGGGCATGACCTGTCACCCATGTTTAGCGTCCAAACGGGCGTGAAACAGGGTTGTGTCATGTCTTCCTGACTGTTCATACTGTATCTCGTCACCTGTTACAGAAGCTGAAAGATAGCTGTTTGGGTGTGAAATTGGGTGACATAAAAGTAAATTGTCTGCTGTATGCTGATGATGCAGTGCTTATTGCACCATCAGAGGCAGAACTACAGGCATTAGTCACGTGTATGAAAGAGGAATGTGAAATTAAAGGTCTCCGTTTGAATGCTAATAAAACTAAGGTTCTGGTATTTGAAAGGGACGAAGAGAGAACGAAGTGTGAAATATGGGTAAATCAGGAATGTCTAGAACAGGTAAATGAAATTGTATACTTGGGGAGGGCATTTAGCCGGGATGGAAGATGTGATTTAGATGTGGACAGGCGTGTCGCTGCCGGGAACAAAGTCAATGGTGCCCTGACTGCGTTAGTCAAAAGGCAAGGCGTAGTGAAGAGTGCACGCCTTGCAATACATAACGCAGTGTTGGTACCGACTTTGTTATATGGCAGCGAAACCTGGGTGTGCCAGAAGAAGCATAAAAGCAAGTTGAATGCAGTGGAGATGCGATCTCTTCGTAAAATGTGCGGCGTTACCACTGGCCGACCGTAGCGAAACGAAGAGATTCGCAATATGGCAGGTTTGAAGATGACCTTATCACAAAAATTGATAAGGGCGTGTTTCGATGGTTTAGGCACGTTGAGAGAATGAGTGAAGACCGAATGGTGAAGAAAATATATAGCACGAAAGTTAATATTAAAAGGTGTCGAGGTAGACCGAGACTAACTTTCGAAGACCATGTGAGCAAACTGTTCGAAGAGCAGCTTTTTAACAGTGGTAGAGCCACGCGGCAGCTTTCTGTTGTCGCACGGATGGGCCGGCTCGAACCGGGGTGGTACCACGACCTCACAGAATACCAGCGTGAAGTAGAGGTTTACCTCTGCGTTTCGCTTGGTGAGTGCAGGTGGCCGGAGGCCCTTTTTACTGGAAATGAGGCATTCCATCTTAGTCCTCACGGGTGACAACGCATCTGCATTTTGATTTGTAATTAAAGATAGATGTAGATGTCTATGGGCCGCAGCAACCACTTACCATCAGGTGGACTGTGTGCTCGTTTGTCACTCTTATCCTATAAAAAAAAAGGAGAGTCAAGAGTACTCGTATACCTAGATGTGCATGTATGAAGAAGATAATGAATCTGAAAGAAGCGAAAGAGGTATGTAAGATCGTGACACTTGGCGATCTGTTCTCTCTGGCTACCCCGTCAGGGATTGTGCGTGAAGATAAGTAAGAAAGTAAGTAAATCTATTAATTGTATTTATGTGGTCCAATTTGACTGTCATTATTCATATATCCGAAAATTATAATAGTGCCCTGATTAATCACGTGATCCATAACAAATACTGCTGGTACTCGTACAAGTACCAATCCAACCGTCATCGTCTAAATCTTCCAATATAATCAACTTTAGTTATAGCCGCATTGGTAATAAACCTAGCAAGCTAACAGCATAGCAAAGTGGCGAAGCAATCAGCTTTGTAGCGGTTTCTAACGGTTGCCGTTGAGCAATCAGTTTCAAAATAGGAGGTTCAGATGCCTGGGTGATCAGTAATCGATTGCTGAAAACAGAATTTGAAAATTCGAAACCGTTCTCGAGATAATCGTGGGACAGTCGGACAGACGGACAGACATCGTGAAATCAATAAACCTAGCAAGCTAACAGCATAGCAAAGTGGCGAAGCAATCAGCTTTGTAGCGGTTTCTAACGGTTGCCGTTGAGCAATCAGTTTCAGAATAGGAGGTTCAGATGCCAGGGTGATCAGTAATCGATTGCTGAAAACAAAATTCGAAACCGTTCTCGAGATAATTATGGTACAGACGGACAGACGGACAGACATCGTGAAATCCATAAGTGTCTTCGCAAGCTTCGCCACTTAATAAGTGTCTTCGCAAGCTTCGCCACTTAATAAGAGAGCAGGTTCTTTTCTCACTCAAAGGCTAGTCAATCAGCGAGAAACGCAGCTAGCGTTCTTGAAACTATATTCTCGGGGAGTAAGACTGTATAATAATATAAGTTTTTTAGTTTTAGTTTTTCATGACGGTAATAAATATTGTATGTATATTTAAAATTATCTAAATATTATATATGAATATATTTTATTATATACACATCCATATATTTGCTACTGCGATGGATAAAGCAAATGAAGACATTTCACACGAAAGTTTTTATTACAACTACCGCTCGTGTCGATTGAGGAAACCAATTTAGGTCCACAAAGAGCATCGGTAATTTACGGGAACAATCTCGTATCTCTTGCTGTGGCGTTTACAAAATCTTTTTTACTTTTTTTACGGATGTTTTTATAGCCTCTTTATAAAATAAATGATGCGAAATTGGTGACAAACAAGCAATGACAAACTGAAAATTAACATTTAGATGTTTTCAATTTAATTTTTATTTGTGATATTATAATGTTAAAATATTATGAAAAAGATTAAATCGATGCTGGTCACTTTCTTTAAAATTGTAAGGAGTTTAATAGAATATAAAGCTACGATACTGCCCATGTGTACAGGGTCTTTTTATATCTAAAAAGTTTAAGGACCAGGACATTACCTTTAAAATTACGACTTAGATGAAAGTCAGTCATTGCAGAATCTATTTCACCTGATTATGCTTCGTTTATAGGCAAAACACGTGTCTCATATTTTCGACAGTGCTGTGCTTTTCAATTAGTGGTGTTGGGATGTATGGTGACAAAGATAGTGCATGCAATTGAGAAGAGTTGAAGGGGCTCTTCAAACTAGATAAGACACATCATCAGAATTTGAACTAATTTATTTTTAACATATTTAATATTTTGCAAAGTAATATCTGAATCTATTAATTATATCATTTTGAATTGAAATTTAATTTTACTGAATAATTTTTGCATATCACGTGCTATATCATACTCGAACATATGTAAATTAAAATTTTTCACCACAAGAAGACATTAATAATCTTAATGGAAAGACATTAGTAGTGTATTAAAAATGTGATAATTAATAAGTTATGATTGGCAAGAATATAAAAATGTTGTGTCTTATCTAGTTTAGAGAGTACCTCAATTTTATTGTTTTTTTTTACAAAATATGTTTCTAATCGAGAATAGATGCAGAAATCTATGGACCAAAATATCCACTTATTATCAGGTGTGTCATCCTTAACTTTTTAATTAAAAACTCAAAATTTATAACACATTTATAGGGTTCCTTTAAGTTTATCGAGTACGTGGACCATTCAGAACCCAGTAGAAGTGATCAAAACTTAACAAAAAAACAACTTTCATTAAACAAATCTAAAATTACTACAAAGTTATTTAATTGTGGAAAGATACTAATTCTTATTTCTATAACGTTCATTGTTTTCACATCATCGATATTCACAAAATGAAGTTCCCCATGAATAAATAAAAGTTTTGAAGTAAGCGTCGGTGCCATCGTGTTCTCACACGCTTATGAATTTTGTAACGAAATTTAAGGGATAAACTCTGAGACTTTTATTGTATAAATTGAATTCTATTAAATTAATTTGAACTTATATTGTAAACGAAATTTTCCCTAACGTAATGCTTTCTTTAAGTATAAGGCGAAAAGCCAGCACAGAGTCCACCTAATGGTAAATGGATACTGTGGCCCATAACATCTACATTTATCCTGTAGAACTATGCCAATGTGTTGTCATCCCTAAGGACTATGGTTCTTATTCCACGTCATACGAAACACAGCAGCAATATCTACTGACATACTATATATTGCACATGAACATGTGCAATATATAGTATGTTAAAGCCGAAACAGATAAGCAGACATAATATCTGGACCTGGCTCACACACACACATCAGGGGTGGTCTGCCGACCGAAATTATTCCTGTAGTCGTTTCTGCGAACGGGCTCATCCCGTTCAGCCTCTCAGGTCATCAAAAGTGACTGGGACTCCGTGATGTAACGCCCCAGGCTCAAATGCAGAAGGCTTTGCTCCTAGATACCGCCCACATCGTCCGCCGGTTTCTTTCCTTTCCCCTCAACCCTCGCCCGTTGGTCTACTCTGCCGCGGGCTTCCATCTGATTCAGATTTATTTATTTATGTATTATTTATGTTAGTATAATTAAAATATATCTATGTATATTTATTTACTATATTATACATTTATATACTTATTCAGCCCAACCAGATGAGAATACTTTATAAATACCCCAAGCCATAATAATATAACAACCATCGAATGGTGATTATTTGCAGAGACGTAACTAGGACTGGGACTGGGACTAGGACTGGTCATGTGGAAAGAATGAATGAGGAAAGAGTGACAAAGCAAATTTATGTTGCAGAGGTGAACGGCAGAGTCGGAAAGGGTCGCCATAGGCGAAAGTTTATCGACCAAATTGGCGATATGTTGAAAATGGGCCAAATCAAGTGTACCTTTAACCGACGAGCGTGTATGCGTAGGTATATGGATGTGGAAGAAGCGAGAGAGGTCTGTCAGGATCGTGCCAAATGGAAGTCCATAGTCTCTGCCTACCCCTTTGGGTGACAGGCGTGAGTGTTTATAGATATAGATAGACATAACTAGGATGAGCGACAGCAAAAGCTGCCGCGTGACTCTACCACTGTTGATTTATTTTAATTTCTTATTGAAGTTCATTCTGCGTAGATCGCACCAAAATTAATAATTAAAAAAGCTGAAGGTACACGGGATTAACTCTGACATCAGGACGTCAATCACCTCAGTCCTCCGTGACTATGGGTGCTGGAAAGCACCCGAAACGTCGGGAATTAATAAAAATAAGCAAAATAAGTTAATTAAACGCGATGAATCCGTAAAAGTAGTTTTATTCCATGTGTAGTGTTCGCGCAAATATAAGAAATCATTAATTTGTTATCCTATAACATAATCATATTATGTGTCCTTTTTCTCCTTATATGTTAAAAGATTTATTTTTTATTATTATAAGTGTATGTTTATATTTTATGTCCATGTATAGTTAAGTTTATTATATTGGTTCTGTACAGCTTTCTTAAAAATTAAAAATTCTTTTAATTGATATACTTCCTGACTCAGGGCTGCTACTGATTTTATATATAATATATAATAATATAATAAGAATAAAACTATTGTTATATCCATTTGTGCATGCTTAAGCGCATTAAAAAATTACGTATAACATGATTATACGTATTTCTTTCAAAGTAATTTAAATACACACAACTTTTCTCCAATAACCTTATTATTATACTTCCAATTTTCCAATAATTTTATGTCAAACTTCAATTTTAAAAAGTTTGGAAAATCCAAAAGTGCACGACTCAAATGCACATATGATCATCATATTATTATTCAGGTCACTCCATAAATTCCAAAACGTATTTAAGTATAAATATATACGATCTCACACATTTTTAGGATGTACAACTATTATTTATTTGTGATTTTAAAATATTAAAAAAAAATCTCTGATTATTATAATAATCAAATATGTATGTAATTTGGTTTTTCGAATAATTTGTATTTGTACAGCGATCTTTTTTAAACCGCTGCAAACAACCTATACAGTATCCACTCACGACGGCGGTTGACGCCGAATTGAGTGAGGCAATCTGTTTAATGAAATAATTTTTACAAAGCTGATAAAACACCGAAAATTTCCGTATTTCTGCTCCGAAAAAAACAGATTATAACTAAACCTAATTTTTAAAATAAAAAACATTTTTGTACAACCGACTTAAATATAAGTCGATCAATTTTATTTGGGACCACACGAGAAGTACCAGCTTACAAATAAAAAAGAATCATCAAAATCGGTTCACCCAGTAAAAGTTATGAGGTAACACACATAAAAAATACAATCGAATTTAGTACCGTCTCCTTTTAGGAAGTCGGCAGAAAAGAAAATTAAGCTGCCATTTACGTTCCATGGCTTCCCACATGATAGGTGAAGAGATTAAAAACAGACTGAGTTAAACAATTGATATTTTAAATAATTATCGTGTTTACCACAACATGCGGACTTGATAAATCTACATCATAAGCCACAAAAAACACTTTTTTTATGTTAAAATAGCAATTATTCAATTTAAAAACATGAATAAGTTCCACAATCATATATCTTTCTGACAATGTGCTTCTTATATCATTTATATGTTCAATATGATTGTTAGATACGATTTTATGCGACAAGTTGAAATCCTAAATTTAAGGCGCTATTAGAACATACCTACGCACTTTTCACTTAAGACATGCAAAAGAAGCCTCTTGCAGCAGCTTCTCCCGACTTATTATTCTAAAATTAGGACATTATCAGCAACAATGTTAACGACCAATAAATCTATGAGGCATAAAATGCATACAAAGTGTATAGAAGGATTAAAGGCCTAACTCCAGAATGTGAAATTATATAATTATTTAAGTTCTTTGAAGTCTATATAGCTTGTGTAGGTAATATTATAATGAATATATTATTTTTTAACCATCTTGGCTATGCGATACGATATCTTAGTAAAATTATTACAATTATCAAAACATGAATACAATTAAACCTTTTAATGAAATTTTTAATGAGATAAATAAAAAAAAATTATAATTAGATATCGAAATTAAATTAGATTTGATAGTTTTGATTACGAAATTGCTCATAAAAAGAAATCCTATTGCCTATATATTAATACAAAATGAAACAAAAATAATAATGAAGATTTTTTTTCACTAATAAGTAACGGTGTAAGGTGAAACATCATATACGTTTATTTCATGTAATAATTTTCTAAAACACAATTATCCAAATCACAATTATACATTGTGAACATTTTCGTACGCTATTCATATTTGCTAACTTTGACGCAGGGCAACCGTACTTGTACCTCACACGCAATCTCAAAAGCAAATTGGCTTTATTAACCTGTCATTCAGAACTCACACGAGTCAAAGCCAGAAATTCGCTGACTAAGCTTGTTTCTTACCTTAAATACTTCATGAAACTGATATTGAAACTATATTCTGAAAAACTACAATTAATGTTTGAATTTTCAGCAAATTTCGAAGAGGTGGTTTCCAATTCGACTGATTTTTTTTACGTTTGTTATGCGATATCTTGCTCAACTTAATCCAGAACACTGTTTTT
>JAVANC010000001.1:59352412-59482101 GCA_033319125.1 Parnassius glacialis | reverse complement strand
GTTATTCCTTTTGGCTGTTTATGCGCCGGTAGCTTCATCGTCCAGGGCTGAGCTGAGGAGTTTTGGGAGAATGTAAGAGAAGTTCTAGATTTGGCTAGGGGAAACGAAAGAATTGTTGTGTGTGGTGATTTGAATGGATGGGTTGGTACCGCTCGACCAGGGTACGAGTCGGTGCTAGGAAAGTTTGGCGATAAAAGGGTTAATGATGCTGGCAAGCTTATACTGGCGGTATGCAAGGAAAAGGGTCCTTCTTGTGACAAACACTATGTTTAATCACAAGAAAATCCATATGTATACTAGAGAAAGCAAGAATGAGAGAAGTATGATCGATTTGTTTCTGGTGGATGACCGGACTGCGAAAACAGGTGATGGATACGCGAGTGTTCAGGGGTGCTGACCTGGAAACGGATCACTATCTAGTGATTACTAGATTTAGGGGTCTGTTCGCGGGTTGGCGCTACCGGACGGCGGTAACAGAACCACAGTCGGTCTGTCGCATCCGAAGCTGGAAGCTTCAGGAAGCGGATACTAGGGAAAAATATCATGCGAGGGTAGCCGAAAAGCTTGACACCCATCGATGGCAGAAATGAATGTGTGGAAAGAACATGGCAGAACCTTAGGGATGGAATGGTAAGTGCAGCGGAAGAAGTGTGTGGAACGATTAAAAGAGGCAGTAGTAAAAGAAGAGATGCGTGGTGGAATGATGAAGTGAAAGAAGCTGTAAAGAAGAAGAAGAAAGCATGGTTAGACTACTTGGCCTCTAGTAATGATAAGGATATGAGAGAGAAGATAACAGAAACAGAAACAGAAACAGAAACAGAAACTTTTTTATTCAATATAGATTATAAATAATACTTATTGAAAGTCACTCTTTTGTATAATTACCACTGGTTCGAAAAAACCTCTGTCCTGGGAAGAATCAGCAAGAAACCCAGATGAAAGAAAGATATAAGCTGCAGAAAGTTCACACGAAAGCATTGATTGAGGAAATGCGTGAAAGATGTAGAATGGAAGCGGACGAAGGTTGTCGCACAACTTTAAGGAGAACTCCAAACTCTTCTGAAAGAGGTTGGAAGGACCCGAAGTGGTGCGACGGCCTTAAGAATGAACAAAGTGCTTTCGAGAACTAATGGACGTCCTCACAGAAAAATCGGACGTCATGCAGCGATGGAGCGAATTTTAAAGAGAAATGTATGCGTGTGAGGATCTTAGTGAGGGATACAGGATGACGCCGTGACTGGTACGCCAGACCTGGACCTCGATGACACTGAGGTTATCAGTATGAAAGAGATTGAACGTGCGATTCGAAGTTTGAAATGTGGTAAGGCTGCGGGACTAGACAGAGTTACTGCTGAAATGGTCAAGTATGGTGGGCCTCGCGTCTGGGACAGCCTTTATCTGCTGTGCAATTTGTGCTGGCGGACGGGGGATGTCCCGGATGATTGGCGATTCGCAGTCATTGTGCCTTTATATAAAGGTAAAGGTTCACATTTTGACTGCGGGTGCTATCGGGCGATCAGCTTGACCAGTTTAGCAAGTAAAGTTTACTCGAAGGTTTTGACACGTAGGATGCAAGAGAAATCGGAAGATTTCTATGGGAGGCACAATGCGGATTTAGACCTGGAAGAGGATGCACGGATCAAATGTTTTCTCTCCGTATGATCACGGAAAAACTTCTGGCTGCTAACTTGAAGATTATCTGTGCTTTTGTGGATCTTGAGAAAGCATTTGATAAGGTTGTAAGGAAGAAAATGTGGGAACTGTTGCCCGGGTTACGGTGTGGATGGTCGATTGCTAAGGGCTGTGCAGTCCACTTTATTGTGATTGTAAAGCCTGTGTGCGGGTAGGGCATGACCTGTCACCCATGTTTAGCGTCCAAACGGGCGTGAAACAGGGTTATGTCATGTCTTCCTGACTGTTCATACTGTATCTCGACACCTGTTTACAGAAGCTGAAAGATAGCTGTTTGGGTGTGAAATTGGGTGACATAAAAGTAAATTGTCTGCTGTATGCTGATGATGCAGTGCTTATTGCACCATCAGAGGCAGAACTGCAGGCATTAGTCACGTGTATGAAGAGGAATGTGAAATTAAAGGTCTCCGTTTGAATGCTAATAAAACTAAGGTTCTGGTATTTGAAAGGGACGAAGAGAGAACGAAGTGTGAAATATGGGTAAATCAGGAATGTCTAGAACAGGTAAAAGAAATTGTATACTTGGGGAGGGCTTTTAGCCGGGATGGAAGATGTGATTTAGATGTGGACAGGCGTGTCGCTGCCGGGAACAAAGTCAATGGTGCCCTGACTGCGTTAGTCAAAAGGCAAGGCGTAGTGAAGGTGCACGCCTTGCAATACATAACGCAGTGTTGGTACCGACTTTGTTATATGGCAGCAAAACCTGGGTGTGCCAGAAGAAGCATAAAAGCAAGTTTAATGCAGTGGAGATGCGATCTCTTCGTAAAATGTGCGGCGTTACCATGGCCGACCGAAAGCCAAACGAAGAGATTCGCAATATGGCAGGTTTGAAAGATGACCTTATCACAAAAATTGATAAGGGCGTGTTTTGATGGTTTGGGCACGTTGAGAGAATGAGTGAAGACCGAATGGTGAAGAAAATATCTAGCGCGAAAGTTAATATAAAAGGTGTCGAGGTAGACCGAGACTAACTTTCGAAGACCATGTGAGCAAACCTGTTCGAAGAGCAGCTTTTTAACAGTGGTAGAGCCACGCGGCAGCTTTCTGTTGTCGCACGGATGGGCCGGCTCGAACCGGGGTGGTACCACGACCTCACAGAATACCAGCGTGAAGTAGAGGTTTACCTCTGCGTTTCGCTTGGTGAGTGCAGGTGGCCGGAGGCCCTTTTTACTGGAAATGAGGCATTCCATCTTAGTCCTCACGGGTGACAACGCATCTGCATTTTGATTTGTAATAAAAGATAGATGTAGATGTCTATGGGCCGCAGCAACCACTTACCATCAGGTGGACTGTGTGCTCGTTTGTCACTCTTATCCTATAAAAAAAGAGGGGAGGGTCAAGAGTACTCGGATACCTAGATGTGCATGTATGAAGAAGATAATGAATCTGAAAGAAGCGAAAGAGGTATGTAAGGATCGTGACACTTGGCGATCTGTTCTCTCTGGCTACCCCCGTCAGGGATTGTGCGTGAAGATAAGTAAGTAAGTAAGTAAATCTATTAATTGTATTTATGTGGTCCAATTTGACTTGTCATTATTCATATTATCCGAAAATTATAAATAGTGCCCTGATTAATCACGTGATCCATAACAAATACTGCTGGTACTCGTACAAGTACCAATCCAACCGTCAATCGTCTAAATCTTCCAATATAATCAACTTTAGTTATAGCCGCATTGGTAATAAACCTAGCAAGCTAACAGCATAGCAAAGTGGCGAAGCAATTAGCTTTGTAGCGGTTTCTAACGGTTGCCGTTGAGCAATCAGTTTCAAAATAGGAGGTTCAGATGCCTGGGTGATCAGTAATCGATTGCTGAAAACAGAATTTGAAATTCGAAACGTTCTCGAGATAATCGTGGGACAGACGGACAGACGGACAGACATCGTGAAATCAATAAACCTAGCAAGCTAACAGCATAGCAAAGTGGCGAAGCAATCAGCTTTGTAGCGGTTTCTAACGTTTGCCGTTGAGCAATCAGTTTCAAAATAGGAGGTTCAGATGCCAGGGTGATCAGTAATCGATTGCTGAAAAACAAATTCGAAACCGTTCTCGAGATAATTATGGTACAGACGGACAGACGGACAGACGGACAGATATCGTGAAATCAATAAGTGTCTTTGCAAGCTTCGCCACTTAATAAGTGTCTTCGCAAGCTTCGCCACTTAATAAGAGAGCAGGTTCTTTTCTCACTCAAAGGCTAGTCAATCAGCGAGAAAACGCAGCTAGCGTTCTTGAAACTATATCTCGGGGAGTAAGACTGTATAATAATATAAGTTTTTTTAGTTTTAGTTTTTTCATCACGGTAATAAATATTGTATGTATATTTAAAATTATCTAAATATTATATATGAATATATTTTTATTATATACACATCCATATATTTGCTACTGCGATGGAAAAAGCAAATGAAGACATTTCACACGAAAGTTTTTATTACAACTACCGCTCGTGTCGATTGAGGAAACCAATTTAGGTCACAAAGAGCATCCGGTAATTTACGGGAACAATCTCGTATCTCTTGCTGTGGCGTTTACAAAATCTTTTTTACTTTTTTTACGGATGTTTTTATAGCCTCTTTATAAAATAAATGATGCGAAATTGGTGACAAACAAGCAATGACAAAGTGAAAATTAACATTTAGATGTTTTCAATTTAATTTTTATTTGTGATATTATAATGTTAAAATATTATGAAAAAGATGAAAATCGATGCTGGTCACTTTCTTTAAAAATTGTAAGGAGTTTAATAGAATATAAAGCTACGATACTGCCCATGTGTACAGGGTCTTTTTATATCTAAAAAGTTTAAGGACCAGGACATTACCTTTAAAATTACGACTTAGATGAAAGTCAGTCATTGCAGAATCTATTTCACCTGATTATGCTTCGTTTATAGGCAAAACACGTGTCTCATATTTTCGACAGTGCTGTGCTTTTCAATTAGTGGTGTTGGGATGTATGGTGACAAAGATAGTGCATGCAATTGAGAAGAGTTGAAGGGGCTCTTCAAACTAGATAAGACACATCATCAGAATTTGAACTAATTTATTTTTAACATATTTAATATTTTTGCAAAGTAATATCTGAATCTATTAATTATATCATTTTGAATTGAATTTAATTTTACTGAATAATTTTTGCATATCACGTGCTATTATCATACTCGTACATATGTAAATGAAAATTTTTCACCACAAGAAGACATTAATAATCTTAATGGAAAGACATTAGTAGTGTATTAAAAATGTGATAATTAATAAGTTATGATTGGCAAGAATATAAAAATGTTGTGTCTTATCTAGTTTAGAGAGTACCTCAATTTTATTGTTTTTTTTTTTTTTACAAAATATGTTTCTAATCGAGAATAGATGCAGAAATCTATGGACCAAAATATCCACTTATTATCATGTGTGTCATCCTTAACTTTTTAATTAAAAACTCAAAATTTATAACACATTTTATAGGGTTCCTTTAAGTTTATCGAGTACGTGGACCATTCAGAACCCAGTAGAAGTGATCAAAACTTAACAAAAAAACAACTTTCATTAAACAAATCTAAAATACTACAAAGTTATTTAATTTGTGGAAAGAATACTAATTCTTATTTTCTAATAACGTTTATTTGTTTTCACATCATCGATATTCACAAAATGAAGTTCCCCATGAATAAATAAAAGTTTTGAAGTAAGCGTCGGTGCCATCGTGGTTCTCACACGCTTATGAATTTTGTAACGAAATTTAAGGGATAAACTCTGAGACTTTTATTGTATAAATTGAATTCTATTAAATTAATTTGAACTTATATTGTAAACGAAATTTTCCCTAACGTAATGCTTTCTTTAAGTATAAGGGCGAAAAGCCAGCACAGAGTCCACCTAATGGTAAATGGATACTGTGGCCCATAAACATCTACATTTATCCTGTAGAGCTATGCCAATGTGTTGTCATCCCTAAGGACTATGGTTCTTATTCCACGTCATACGAACACAGCAGCAATATCTACTGACATACTATATATTGCACATGAGCATGTGCAATATATAGTATGTTAAAGCCGAAACAGATAAGCAGACATAATATCTGGACCTGGCTCACACACACACATCAGGGGTGGTCTGCCGACCGAAATTATTCCTGTAGTCGTTTCTCTGCGAACGGGCTCATCCGGTCAGCCTCTCAGGTCATCAAAAGTGACTGGGACTCCGTGATGTAACGCCCCAGGCTCAAATGCAGAAGGCTTTGCTCCTAGATACCGCCCACATCGTCCGCCGGTTTCTTTCCCTTTCCCCCCAACCCTCGCCCGTTGGTCTACTCTGCCCGCGGGCTTCCATCTGATTCAGATTTTATTTATTTATGTATTATTTATGTTAGTATAATTAAAATATATCTATGTATATTTATTTACTATATTATACATTTATATCCTTATTCAGCCCAACCAGATGAGAATACTTTATAAATACCCCAAGCCATAATAATATAACAACCATCGAATGGTGATTATTTGCACAGACATAACTAGGATGAGCGACAGCAAAAGCTGCCGCGTGACTCTACCACTGTTGATTTATTTTAATTTCTTATTGAAGTTCATTCTGCGTAGATCGCACCAAAATTAATAATTAAAAAGCTGAAGGTACACGGGATTAACTCTGACATCAGGACGTCAATCACCTCAGTCCTCCGTGACTATGGGTGCTGGAAAGCACCCGACACGTCGGGAATTAATAAAAATAAGCAAAATAAGTTATTTAAACGCGATGAAATCCGTAAAAGTAGTTTTATTCCATGTGTAGTGTTCGCGCAAATATAAGAAATCATTAATTTGTTATCCTATAACATAATCATATTATGTGTCCTTTTTCTCCTTATATGTTAAAAGATTTATTTTTTATTATTTATAAGTGTATGTTTATATTTTATGTCCCATGTATAGTTAGTTTATTATATTGGGTTCTGTACAGCTTCTTAAAAATTAAAAATTCTTTTAATATGATATACTTTCTGACTCAGGGCTGCTACTGATTTTATATATAATATATAATAATATAATAAGAATAAAACTATTGTTATATCCATTTGTGCATGCTTTAAGCGCATTAAAAATTACGTATAACATGATTATACGTATTTCTTTCAAAGTAGTTTAAATACACACAAACTTTTCTCCAATAACCTTATTATTATACTTCCAATTTTCCAATAATTTTATGTCAAACTTCAATTTTAAAAAGTTTGGAAAATCCAAAGTGCACGACTCATAATGCACATATGATCATCATATTATTATTCAGGTCACTCCATAAATTCCGAAACGTATTTAAGTATAAATATATACGATCTCACACATTTTTAGGATGTACAACTATTATTTATTTTGTGATTTTAAAATATTTAAAAAAAACTCTGATTATTATAATAATCAAATATGTATGTAATTTGATTTTTCGAATATTTTGTATTTGTACAGCGATCTTTTTTAAACCGCTGCAAACAACCTATTACAGTATCCACTCACGACGGCGGTTGACGCCGAATTGAGTGAGGCAATCTGTTTAATGAAATAATTTTTACAAAGCTGATAAAACACCGAAAATTTCCGTATTTCTGCGCCGAAAAAAACAGATTATAACTAAACCTAATTTTTAAAATAAAAAAAATTTTGTACAACCGACTTAAATATAAGTCGATCAATTTTATTTGGGACCACACGAGAAGTACCAGCTTACAAATAAAAAAGAATCATCAAAATCGGTTCACCCAGTAAAAAGTTATGAGGTAACACACATAAAAAATACAATCGAATTTAGTACCGTCTCCTTTTAGGAAGTCGGCAGAAAAGAAAATTAAGCTGCCATTTACGTTCCATGGCTTCCCACATGATAGGTGAAGAGATTAAAAACAGACTGAGTTAAACAATTGATATTTTAAATAATTATCGTGTTTACCACAACATGCGGACTTGATAAATCTACATCATAAGCCACAAAAACCACTTTTTTTATGTAAAAATAGCAATTATTCAATTTAAAAACATGAATAAGTTCCACAATCATATATCTTTCTGACAATGTGCTTCTTATATCATTTATATGTTCAATATGATTGTTAGATACGATTTTATGCGACAAGTTGAAATCCTAAATATAAGGCGCTATTAGAACATACCTACGCACTTATCACTTAAGACATGCAAAAGAAGCCTCTTGCAGCAGCTTCTCCCGACTTATAATTCTAAAATTAGGACATTATCAGCAACAATGTTAACGACCAATAAATCTATGAGGCATAAAATGCATACAAAGTGTATAGAAGGATTAAAGGCCTTACTCCAGAATGTGAAATTATATAATTATTTAAGTTCTTTGAAGTCTATATAGCTTGTGTAGGTAATATTATAAATGAAACATATTATTCTTTAAACCATCTTGGCTATGCGATACGATATCTTAGTAAAATTATTACAATTATCAAAACATTAATACAATTAAAACCTTTTAATGAAATTTTTAATGACATAAAATATAAAATTTTATAATTAGATATCGAAATTAAATTAGATTTGATAGTTTTGATTCGAATTGCTCATAAAAAGAAATCTATTGCCTATATATTAAATACAAAATGAAACAAAAATAATATTGAAGATGTTTTTTCACTAATAAGTAACGGTGTAAGGTGAAACATCATATACGTTTATTTCATGTAATAATTTTCTAAAACACAATTATCCAAATCACAATTATACATTGTGAACATTTTCGTACGCTATTCATATTTGCTAACTTTGACGCAGAGCAACCGTACTTGTACCTCACACGCAATATCAAAAGCAAATTGGCTTTAATTAACCTGTCATTCAGAACTCACACGAGTCAAAGCCAGAAATTCGCTGACTAAGCTTGTTTCTTACCTTAAAGTACTTCATGAAACTGATATTGAAACTATATTCTGAAAAAACTACAATTAATGTTTGAATTTTCAGCAAATTTCGAAGAGGTGGTTTCCAATTCGACTGATTTTTTTTTACGTTTGTTATGCCATATCTTGCTCAACTTAATCCAGAACACTGTTTTTCTGGCTGAAGACACTATAAACAATATTTATCTTAAGTTACATCAGCTTTTCTTTGGATTAAAGCGTTTGTTGCTGTCGCATAAGTCGTAGTATCATTCAAATATTTTTGACGGCTCCGTGACGCATTGGCTTGGCATTAAAATGCAGCACTAAGAGCCGCGGGTCCGAATCCCGTACAAAACAAGTATTTATATGGCCTACCAATTATACCATCAAAGGTTTAAAGGATGGGTAATTTATTTTAAATTAGTAACTTTAATGACCGAAGCGCAGTGAGCTAGATAGAAATAGAGAGAGCAGTGGTGATACTGGCCTTGGGTTTTAATCCCGAAAGAAACAAATAACTTGTATCACGTACCCATTTTTTTTTCAAATTAAAAAACTAATAATAATAAATTTTAGAGTTAAATGTTTGCCCTTGTGCAATTTACGTATGGAAATTGCCTCTACGATACGAAAAATAAAGAGATAAGAGAAAAGTGTTTTGATATGGATCAATTTGTTTTTGTATTACGTATTAATAAGTTTTTACATTAAACTCTCGTGATTTGAATGAATTAACCGAGCGCGATATTTTGCCTAGTCAAATTTATATCGCTTAAAATTTTAAATAATAATACACTAAACCATCTTTCATTCGACGGACGAGTCTTTTTTGTGATTCAGTCAATATTAACGTAAATCTAAAATACGTTGGGAATCTCAAGTTTCCGATGTAAGTATTTTATGAGGGTTGAATTTGTTATTTGGTTTTGCTATAAATACGTTTTTCGAGGGTTAGTTATAGCGCGATACTATATATTTACTGTGTCAGACGGGATAAAGCATCTGTCCATTTGCACGATTTAATTAAACCCGTAATTTTTTTACTTGAAAATACTACTTGCAATGCCGTCGCCATAAATAATTCTATTTACACTTATTTAACCACATCAAATAAGCATTTTACGTGGTAGAGCCATATATTATGGTTGCAGCAAGAATCGGTCGGCTCGACCGGGCTAGGACTAAGCTCTCACAGAATACTCGTACTAACGAAAATAATGCTGCTGTGTTTCGAACATTCAGTGTCTATAATGATATCTTATATTCACGCAAACACTACATATTGAATAAAACTACTTTTACGGATTCTATCGCGTTTAATTATTTTGTTTTTTATTGATTTCCGACGTTTTGGGTACTTTACAGCACCCATGGTCACAGTGGACTGAGGTGGTTGACGTCCCGATGTCAGAGTTAACCCGGAGTAAAAAGTTAGAGAGTTAAAATACAACAACTTTTATCGGATGAAAGTACGTACGTAAAGGTCAAAACAGACCCTACAACTAATACGCTTAAAACAACTAGCGATCTTATTATGAAATACTGCGAGAATTTTAATCTAGACGTTAAATCGATAATACCTGCATATGCTAAAACCACCAGAGTTGTATGGGTTACCTAAAATATACAAACCGAATTCTCTATTACGTCCAGTAGTCAGTCAGATCGATTCGCCAACTTACATATTGGCTCAATACTTAGCAAAAATACTATCACCACTCAGAGGCCACAGAAGGATTCACATCATTTTGTCAGTGACATTAAAGACCTATGTTTTACCGATAATGAAACCGGGATTAGTTTTGAAGTTCATTCTCTATTTACATGCCTACCTGTTGAAGACTGCATCTCAATTGTAACTTGGAAACTGGAGGAAAACAACGTGCCAGCAGAATGTGCAGTATTACTTAGACATTGCCTTACATCTGGCTATCTATTGTGAAAGGAAGAGTTTTACAAGCAGTAGATGGTGTTTCGATGGGCTCACCTATATCTACTATTGTCGCCGATATTTTCATGGAGGAATTTGAGGAGAAAGCCTTGCTTATCGCGTCCGTAACTCCAAAATACTACAAGCGGTACGTAGACGATACTTTCACAATTTTACCATCAGACAAAGTAACTGCATTTTTAGAACATCTTAATTCAATAAACTATTAAATTCAATTTACTATGGAGTAAGAAGAAAATAATTCTTTGGTTTTCCTAAATGTGTTAGTCCTTCGAAATCCTAACAACACCATAGGTCACATTTTGTACAGAAAAAGACCCTTATAAACCGATATTTAAACGGAGAATCTCACCATCATTCTTCAAAGTTAGCTACCGTGGGCAAATCTTTGGTTACACAGAGGACGAAGGATATGTGACTGCAAACATCTGGCCGCCATGTTTCAGCATGTTAAGGAGGCAAGCACGACAACAAGCTTCGGGTCTCGCGCCTACGTCACAGTGACCGAGTGAAGCCGACCACAGTCGAGCGTGTGCCTGCTGTACTACCATGTCAGAGGTGTCACAGACAAGATTGGATACATCTTGAAGCGAGCTTCTATTAAAACATTCTTCAAGCCGTCGAAGAAGATAAGTCAGTTCTTACCATCCGTAAAGTGCAATATTCCTCTACAAGATGCTGGAGTGTACAAGCTTGATTGTGAATGTGGTTTCTCATATAAAGAACAAACAAATCGATCTATCAACACGCGCGTAAAAGAACACATAGATGACGTGAAACATCAACGCTCCAGGAAGTCTACAGTTTGTGATCATATTCTAGACGGCCCCGCAATTACATTAGATTTGGTAAACCACATATTCTCACGAAAGAACATCGATTTCTGCCAAAGATGATACGTGAATCTATTTAAATTAAAAAAAACATCCTACTTTCAATAAAGAGGGAGGCTGGGTACTACCACTTGCTTGAGATCCTGTATTTAATAAAATTAAAACTAAACCCAAGCATACCACTACAAGACTTCAAAGTAAAGTAATTTTCATTCATTCTGCATAGATCGGACCAAAATTAATAATTAAAAAAGCTGAAGGTACTCCGGGTTAACTCTGACATCGGACCGTCAATCACTTTAGTCCTCCGTGACCATGGGTGCTGTAAAGTAGTTACCCGAATCGTTAGAAATCAATAAAAAACAAGTTCATTAAACGCAATAAAATCCGTAAAAGTAGTTTTATTCAATTAAGTGTATTGGAAAAGCAGATTCTTTTCATAGTTTCATTCTATAAAAAAATAAGCTTTTAAATGCTTCTAGTTGGGTTTGAGCCCAAGATCTTTAGTTTCGTAGCCCGTACACCTATAGAGAGGTTTAAATTGACAACGATCATTGAATAATTATAGCTTTACTAAATATTAGTTGAAGGGATGACCTGTAATTAAATCAATGCTGCGCCTCTCGTGTTCTAATTCAAATCTTCAAAGTTTTCTTACTTCAACTATAAAATTTAATTTACCGTAATACGTGTAATGAACCACAATGCAGTGGCGAATGAAGTTTTGTTATGACCATTTATGCTATACTCTAGCTGTTACCTTTTTCTATCGACTTCAAAAAGGAGGAGGTATTCAATTCAACTGTATTTTTTTAAGTTTTTTTATGTGTTACCTCATAATTTTTTTTGTAGGTGAACTGATTTTAATCATTCTGTAGGGATATAGTAGTAACATACATTTTGCAGAATTGACACTTTGTATTTTATTTTTTTATGGGATGAGGTGATAAACCAGCACACAGTCCACCTGATGGTAAGTGGTTGCTGCGGCCCATAGACGTCAACATCTATCCTCGTTTGCGAATCGAAATGCAGATGCGTTGTCACCCGTGAGGACTAAGATAGAATGCATCTTTTCCAGTAAAAAGGGCGTCCGGCCACTTGCACTCACCAAGCGAAACGCAGAGGTAAACCTCTACTTCACGCTGGTATTCTGTGAGGTCGTGGTACCACCCCGGTTCGAGTCGGCCCATCCGTGCGACAGCAAAAGCTGCCGCGTGGCTCTACCACTGTTACTTTTACTTGTGCCCGGAGTGCGCTCGGCGGCAAATGCCAGGCGCTCCCCGTCACTGCCCACGCTAGGCCGTTACTAAGTATGAAATGTTATTGTATAGCCAATAAGGTATATCTTATCCGTTAATTATTATGTCTGAGTACAACATCAGTGACTTTTGAGATTTTATTTACTGAATCCGATAGGCACCGTTGGCACCTTCTGTGAATCATATTAGGATGTTAGGCGCGTGTGTTATTGTAAATTTTTATTTGAAAGCTGATGCTTTTCATATAGTCCCATATAAATTTGATCAAGGTTTGACCAGTAGTTTTTGATTAATCCTTAATAATTTATATTGAAGTCGGATGTTCAAAATTTTTAATTTTATCACTTGTTATAAAACTGAATTGACAAACAAAATTACAAACTACGTGATGGTAAATGACTACTGCAGCTCATGGACACCTGTAACCAACTTCAAACAAAAAAGCAACAGATACGTAGTCACATGTGAGCCCTAAGATTATATACCTCCCATGCGATAATTATACTGGCTTATTTACTCTTCATATAGGAACACAGCTATGCACTCTGTGTTGCTTGGCGTTAAAAATAGGTATAAATGTTTGTCCTTACCTAGATTGACGACTCCTTAGCAGAAAGACTTTCTTAAAAAATCCACTTAAACGAACACAGAAATATAATTATTAATACCTATATAATATGCATTTAGTAGTACGTACATATCGTAATAAAGCAAATTAAAAAGATTGGGAAGTGCTTTTAGCCGGGATGGAAGATGTGATTTAGATGTGGACAGGCGTGTCGCTGCCGGGAACAAAGTCAATGGTGCCCTGACTGCGTTAGTCAAAAGGCAAGGCGTAGTGAAGAGTGCACGCACGTGCTTGCTGGCGGACGGGGGATGTCCCGGATGATTGGCGATTCGCAGTCATTGTGCCTTTATATAAAGGTAAAGGTTCACATTTTGACTGCGGGTGCTATCGGGCGATCAGCTTGACCAGTTTAGCAAGTAAAGTTTACTCGAAGGTTTTGACACGTAGGATGCAAGAGAAATCGGAAAGATTTCTATGGGAGGCACAATGCGGATTTAGACCTGGAAGAGGATGCACGGATCAAATGTTTTCTCTCCGTATGATCACGGAAAAACTTCTGGCTGCTAACTTGAAGATTATCTGTGCTTTTGTGGATCTTGAGAAAGCATTTGATAAGGTTGTAAGGAAGAAAATGTGGGAACTGTTGCCGGGTTACGGTGTGGATGGTCGATTGCTAAGGGCTGTGCAGTCACTTTATTGTGATTGTAAAGCCTGTGTGCGGGTAGGGCATGACCTGTCACCCATGTTTAGCGTCCAAACGGGCGTGAAACAGGGTTATGTCATGTCTTCCTGACTGTTCATACTGTATCTCGACACCTGTTTACAGAAGCTGAAAGATAGCTGTTTGGGTGTGAAATTGGGTGACATAAAAGTAAATTGTCTGCTGTATGCTGATGATGCAGTGCTTATTGCACCATCAGAGGCAGAACTGCAGGCATTAGTCACGTGTATGAAAGAGGAATGTGAAATTAAAGGTCTCCGTTTGAATGCTAATAAAACTAAGGTTCTGGTATTTGAAAGGGACGAAGAGAGAACGAAGTGTGAAATATGGGTAAATCAGGAATGTCTAGAACAGGTAAAAGAAATTGTATACTTGGGGAGGGCTTTTAGCCGGGATGGAAGATGTGATTTAGATGTGGACAGGCGTGTCGCTGCCGGGAACAAAGTCAATGGTGCCCTGACTGCGTTAGTCAAAAGGCAAGGCGTAGTGAAGGGTGCACGCCTTGCAATACATAACGCAGTGTTGGTACCGACTTTGTTATATGGCAGCAAAACCTGGGTGTGCCAGAAGAAGCATAAAAGCAAGTTTAATGCAGTGGAGATGCGATCTCTTCGTAAAATGTGCGGCGTTACCATGGCCGACCGAAAGCGAAACGAAGAGATTCGCAATATGGCAGGTTTGAAAGATGACCTTATCACAAAAATTGATAAGGGCGTGCTTCGATGGTTTGGGCACGTTGAGCGAATGAGTGAAGACCGAATAGTGAAGAAAATATATAGCGCGAAAGTTAATATTAAAAGGTGTCGAGGTAGACCGAGACTAACTTTCGAAGACCATGTGAGCAAACTGCTCGAAGAGGGGAGGGTCAAGAGTACTCGGATACCTAGACGTGCATGTATGAAGAAGATAATGAATCTGAAAGAAGCGAAAGAGGTATGTAAGGATCGTGACACTTGGCGATCTGTTCTCTCTGTCTACCCCGTCAGGGATTGTGCGTGAAGATTAATTAAAAAGATAACTATAGAGTAATGCTTTGCGGTCTAGGTAGTAAGGTAATATCGCAGATGTACTAAAATCGATATGAAATCGGTTGACTCGGTGAATACCTTTACTTCCGGAATAATGTTCCTCAGGGAAATATAGCGATCAGTGTATGCTACGAGTATTGCGATGCAGTCTAAAATTATATTGTGGTTTTTATTAGCTGAATCTTTCTGGCTTAACTTAACTTTGTAGCAAAATTTATATTATCATAACTTAATTTATTTGATAGTTCTCATAGCAAAGTTTTTTTTTAATAATTAGATCTGTCAGCAGTTGTTACATTAAACACTCACGATTATACAATAAAATTTTTATATAAACATAGCGACGCTTGAAAGGCAACAATCACCAAGCGACATATTAGCAACTTTACAATAGAGCATTTAAAAGTTTTATTTATAGGAAAAAAATCGTAAAAAATCACCTAGTAAGCATGACTAGTCGATTCTAACGAATTTTAGATGCAGATTAAAGGCTTAGTAAATTAACATTTAAAGATTATGAATTTTTTAAATATTTTATGAAATAGTGTCGTTTAGTAATAATAACATAAAAATCACACACAGCTAAAGGTTACTAACCGACATCAAAATTAACTTAAGGTCGTTATTTTTAATTGAATTTGAAGAAAAATGACGCATCCAGAAATACCGCATGTTTGATATATAGGTAAAATGATCTAAATAGAAATTAAAAAAACTTTTCTGCCAGTCAATTCTAATCATAGTACAAATTAGATAAGGTAATTGTAGGGACTTTCTGAAAAAGTAACAATGAATTAAGGTTTTAGTACACAAAATCAAGGTCTTTCGGGCAACGGTTTTTGACGGACATCGTCATCATCATTATCATTACAGCTCTAGTAGTAATCTACAATCATGCACTACTGAGTATGGGTCTCCATCTGATGAGGGATGAATTAGAATATAATCCACCACGCTGCTCTAGTACGGGTTGATGGAGTTTTTAGGCAAGTGAGTCCATATTATATACCTGTTACATACGAATATTGCAGACAAATCTCTCGCAAAGTGGATAGCTGATCTTATAAACAATGTGGGCTGTTGTTGAATATTTAAGATAGCTTAAATCAACTGTTTGTAAAAATAAACTTAAATAATTAAATCCATTAAAAACTGCCAGCTCATTAAGTACATTGATGACCATCAGCTAATAAGTGACCGCCAGTACGGTTTTCGTCGGGATCGATCAGCTGGTGATCTTCTAGTCTACATGACCCATAAATGGGCGGAGGCAGCAAAGTCCAAGGGGGAGGCATTGGCCGTTAGTTTGAACATAGCGAAGTTCTTCGATCGAGTCTGGCACAAAAGGCTTCTTTCGAAGCTTCCTTCCTATGGGTTTTTCGAGAAATTGTGCAAATGGATCACCAGTTTACTTGCTGATCGGAACATCAAGGTCGTAGTAGACAGTGCATTCTCTGATTTCAAGCCTATCTACGCTGGTGTTCCACAAGGCTGCGTGCAATCACCTACGCTGTTTCTCCTGCATATCAATGATATGTTGCAAACTGGTAACATTCATTGCTATGCGTAGGACAGCACTGGTGATGCCTTATATACCGGCCGTTCTAATATTTCTCGGGAAAACGTCGCCGAGAACCAGGACAAACTTGTGTCTGAAGTCGAGTTTTTGCTGTACAAATTCTCGGATAGGGGGCGACTAAATCTAGTCCAGTTCAATCCCCAGAAGACACAAGTTTGCGCGTTTACCGCTAAAAAGAACCCCTTTGTCGTATCTCCTCAGTTTCAAGGCACTCCCTTTGCTGCCTCAGCTAGCATCGGAATCCTCGGTGTCGACATATCGAACAGTGTGCAGTTTCGTGGTCATTTTGAAGGGAAGGCCAAATTGGCCTCTAAAAAGCTTGGCGTGCTCAGCAGAGCGCGACAGTATTTCATTTTGGCACATCGTTTGCAACTTTACAAAGCGCAAGTTTGGTCTCACATGAAATACTGTTCTCATCTTTGGGCCGGGGCAGCCCAATGCCAGCTTCTTCCACTTGACCGCATCCAGCGCAGAGCGGTTCGAATCGTCGACGATCGAGTTCTTTCTGATCGGCTCGATACACTGGCACTGCGTAGAGATGTTGCATCCCTTTGCGTATTTTATCGCATCTATCACGTGGATCCGAATTCCCAAAACCTTTCAACTCAAGTAACAAAACCGTTTTCAGTGCCTAGAAGACTGCAATGAAGTGGACGATATGAATGTCAAGCTCGTGGAAACTGTCCCTGCGGTCAGAGCTAAGTTTTGCAGGACCCGCCGCAGAAGAACACAAAAACTCTCCGATGACACTCTTAATCTCATGGCTGTTAGACGAGAGATGGAGCTACATTCTTCAACAGATTTGACAGCATACAGGTAACTAAACAGAGAGATGACGGTTCCGTGGCGCAGTGGCTTAGCAATGAGTTGTTACGCTGGGGGCGGCGGGTTCGAATTCCGCACAGAACAAGTAATTGAAAAGAAATAATTGTTCCGGGTCTGGATGTTTGTCCTCGTGCAAATTATTTTTGTAATTTGCCTCCGCGACACAGGGGAAAATCCTAGTGTGGGGGTAACGTCTTTTTTTTTTAATTAAAAAAAGATCTCTAAATGCATGCGGCAAGACTTACGCAACTTCAATACAGCTTGTATTGAATAAGGGATCGAGCGGAACCAATGCTGCAAAGTCTTTGCCAGAGATCTGTCTGCCAGAAAGAGCCAACTGTCAAAGCTTAAGACCGAGTGTGGCAGAATCGTTTCCGGCACACCTTAGATTTTGGGTGAGGTTGAGAGGTACTATGGGCAGCTGTACACGTCATCGTTGGAGCCTCACGCAAGTGTGAGTAACGATACAAGAGCATGTCTTATCCGACACTATCCCGAAGATATTCCAAAGATATTTAGAACGTCAGTCTGAGCAAGATTAGAATGGCTCTCCAGCAGCTTAAAAACAGCAAAACCCCGGGCGACGATGTAATTTCAGCGGAACTTCTGAAAGCGGGTAGAAAACCGGTATTTGCAACCCTTCAGAAGCTTTTTCATTCCTTCCTCCATGGTAGCACTACTCCGGAGGCGTGGAGCAGAAGTGCGGTGGTGCCGCGTCTACGTGCTGTTTTCGAAAATCATTACGAATCGTCTCGAATGCAGAATTGACGACCTGCAGCCCGAACAAGCAGGTCTCCGAAAAAGCTTTACTACCATAGACCACATATACACCCTTCGGCAGATTGTACAGCAGACAGAAGAGTATAATCTGCCACTTTGCGTTTCGTATATGGACTATGAGAAAGCCTTTAATTCTGTCAAAATTTGGGCGGTGCTGCAGTCCCTTTAGTGGTGCCAAATTAACTGTCGGTATATCGAAGAGCTGAAGTGTTTGTACAGTAGAGCTAAGATGGCTATCCGAGTACAGAATCAGAGTACGAAACATATCCAACTGCAGAGAGGTGTAAAACAGGCTGACTTTATATCCTCGAAACTCTTCACCGCTGCATTGGAAGAATTTTACAAGCTACTGGACTGGAAAGAATACAATATCAACATCAATGGCGAGTACACCACTCACTTTTGATTTGCCGATGATATAGTCCTTATGGCAGAATCGCTGGAGGACCTAAGCACTATGCTTAATGACCTCAATAGTGTTTCCAAACGGATAGGTCTTAAGATGAACATGGACAAAACAAAAATCATATATATCGTCCATCTTACACATGTCAATGTTGTTAGGAGCACTAAGCTCGAAGTTGTTGACGAGTAGGTTTACCTGGGACAAATTGTCCGACTAGGTTAATCCAACTTCGACCGACAAGTCAATCAACGGATTCAACTCGGCTAGGCAACGTTCGGGAAACTACGGCTCATCTTTTCGTTAAACATACCTCAAAACCTGAAAACGAAACTGTACAACCACTGCGTCTTGCCAGTGATGACTTACGGATCTGAGACGTGGTCCTTCACTGCTGGCCGTATGAGGAAGCTTAAGGTCGCTCAGCGAGCTATGCAGAGGGCTATGCTCGGAGTTTCTCTGCGTGATAAACTTAGAAATAAGAATATCCGCAGTAGAACCAGAGTAACCGACATAGCCCAACGGATTAGTAGGCTAAAGTGGCAGTGGGCCGGCCATATTGCTAGAAGAACCGACAACCGATGGGGAAGAAAGGTTCTCGAATGGCAGCCTCATACCGATAGGCGAAGTGTAGGGCGACCCCCACTTGACATGCAGGAATTCGATGGATGCACGTGGCTCAAGACAATGCTTCGTGGCATTCCTTGGAGGAGGCCTATGTTCAGCAGTGGACTTATGAAAGGCTGTATTGATGAATGATGATATCACGGGGAGTGCTCTGAGGAATTTTTCGGACTAATTCTAGCCGCTCAATTACACCATCGCACATCTTGACAAAACTCGCGATACCATACATACCATCTGGGTGATTGGCGGTCCACCACTGAGCGATTTAGAAGAAGTTTTCTCCCTCGCACAACTTCCTTGTAGAATCGTTTACATCCAGCAATGTTTTCGGACCGATACGACTTAGGAACCTTCAAGAAAAGAGCTTACACCTTTCTGAGATGCCGGCCACGCATCTGCAATTACCCTGTTGTTGCGGTTTTTTATTGGCGGCGGTAGTCACTTACCATCAGGTGAGCCACATGCTCGTTTGCCCCTCTTCTATAAAAAAAAACTATTATACTATTACTATTACTAAAATAACTAATTTCAAAATCAGTATACGTAGGTAAAACACAATTTTAACTAAGAAGAAAATGGCTATCAAGCTTATAAAATATTCTAAAATTATAGAAACGTTTCACAATCAAAACAATTTGAGGTTTTTTTATAGGATAGGGGGAAAAATGAGTACACAGCCCACCTGATGGTGAGTGGTTGCTGTGACCTATAGACATCTACATTTATCCTCAATAAAGAATCAAAATGCAGATGCGTCGTCACCCGTGAGGACTAAGATGGAATGCCCCTTTTCCAGTTAAATGGGTTTCCGGTTCTCTACCCTCACCATACAAAACACAGCAGTGTCAAGCTGCCATTTTACGCTGGTATTCTGTGAGAGCGTGGTCCTTCCCCGTTCGAGCCGACCTATTAGTGCTACAACTATACTACTAGTAGAGCTACAGCATATTTCTACCACGTAAAAACTGAAGTGAAAATATTTTGGTAAACTATAAATTAAATAACACAATTAAATCAATTCCTCGCAATTTAGAGCTTTATTTTCTACTAATTAGGAATATATTATGGCATATTTGGTTGCCTATGCGACGGTTCCGTTAAGACTAAGCGATATTTTTTACAGTGGTAGAGCCACGCGGCAGCTTTTGCTGTCGCACGGATGGGCTGGCTCGAGCCGGGGTGGTACCACGACCTCACAGAAAACCAGCGTGAATTAGAGGTTTACCTCTGCGTTTCGCTTGGTGAGTGCAGGTGGCCGGAGGCCCTTTTTACTGGAAATGAGGCATTTCATCTTAGTCCTGACGGGTGACAACGCATCTGCATTTTGATTCGCAAACGAGGATAGATGTAGATGTCTATGGGCCACAGCAACCATTTACCATCACGTGGACTGTGTGCTCGTTTGTCACCCTTATCCTATAAAAAAAATATTTTGTTTCCAACAGCCATTCAAAATCTGCTTCACAGTGCGTATAAGCGACAAACTGAAATACATACAACAGGGGTAAGCTCATTTTTATACAAATTTCATATCAGAAATAGTATATATATATATATATATATATATATATATATATACTATATAAATAATCTAATATATATAATCAAATATATTATTTTACCTACCGCTTTTTTTACTGTTTTTGTTTTATATATATATATATATATATATATATATATATATATATATATATATTTGATTAAATTAAATATATAATATATTTTATTATATTATATTATATTAAATTAGTATGAGTTTATATATTATACGTAAAATCGTATTAAATTTTTATTTATCGTATTATTTTATTTATATTTATAATATTATTTAATATAATTTACGTAACATTTTGAATATTATTTATTGATTTTTGTATCGTTGCTGTAGTAATGTATGCACTAAGTTTGCCTTTTTAATATATATGTTCCTTTGTATATCTATTGGAACATATTTCAGCAAATTATGAAAAAAGGTAGATTTGTACGAAAACACTATAAGACTGTTACTGTATCTTGTTTTGTGTACATAAATAAATCGAAAAAAAATTAAGTTGTAATTTAATTTTCACTTCTCTTACTCAAAGTAATATTTAAAAAAAATTAAGTCTATGAGAGTGTAAAAGTAGTGGCTCCAATTGGATATATTTTTTTTTCAAATCAACTTGCTATTAGATGCAAGCGATCCGAATACAGAAAAGTTTTTTAATTATGATATGGTCACTTTAAGATGTTTTAAGGTTATCTAATTACGTAATAACTTAAGATAGAAGGACCTTTATGTAGGGACTGAATAAATTTACCGACTTGATCTCACAAATTCTTACGGTAGAAGAACTGAGTTGCGAGACTTGTTTCTTTTTACAAGTTATGTTTTTGATGGGATCTCATTTCTTTTTGTAGATAGTTATATCTACACCTACCTAATATTCCATTATATTATACACAGTCAGGTCATAAGTATTGTCACACAGTAAAAAATTTTCTTTTAGAATGCTGGCCCCAAAAAAGTTTATTGAATTCGAATTTCGAATTGTTCATGAAGATAAAACTGTATACTTTTTAGAATTTTACTCATTTTTAAATATGGAGTGGACGCTTAAAGAAGACCGCGTTGCAGTTATTGCGTTGCATCGTTGCGGTTACGCGCCAATTCAAATATTTGACATACTGAAAAATTTGAATATAACCAAAAAATTCGTTTATCGTAAAAACAGACAATATAATGAAGACTCTAGTGTAGATAACAGGTAAAGAAGTGGTCGCCCTTGGTCTGTTAGGACTCCAGCAGTGATAAAAGATGTGAAGGCGTCAATTCAAAGAAATCCCACACGTAAACAGAAACTGTTGGCCCTTCAGATCGGGTTAAGCAGAACTACGGTGAAAAGGGTGTTTAATGAAGACTTGGGGCTTCAGCCATATCGAAGAAAAACAGGACATCGTTTGAATGCTCGTCTAATGAACCTGAGACTGAAGAGATGCCACGCTTTGTTGAAGCGGTACGCGGGAAAAAAATATCGGGAAATTCTTTTTTCGGATGAAAAAATTTTTACCGTAGAAGAGAGCTACAACAAACAAAATGATAAAATGTACGCACACAGTAGTGAAGAAGCGAGAAACCGTATTCTTGGTGTCCAAAGAGGTCATTTTCCATCTTTGCTCATGGAATGGTTGGGAGTTTCTTATTGGGGCTTAACAGAGGTACATTTTTGTGAGAAAGGTGTAAAAACGAATGCAGTTGTGTATCAAAATACAGTCCTGACGAACCTTGTGGAACCTGTTTCTCATACCATGTTCAATAACAGGCACTAGGTATTCCAACAAGATTCGGCGCCAGCTCATAGAGCGAAGACCACACAAGACTGGCTGGCGGCGCGTGAAATCGACTTCATCCGGCACGAAGACTGGCTCTCCTCAGGTCCAGATTTGAATCAGTTAGATTACAAGATATGGCAACACTTGGAGGAAAAGGCGTGCTCAAAGCCTCATCCCAATTTGGAGTCACTGAAGACATCCTTGATTAAGGCAGCCGCCGATATTGACATGGACCTCGTTCGTGCTGCGATAGACGACTGGCCGCGCAGATTGAAGGCCTGTATTCAAAATCACGGAGGTCATTTTGAATAAACTTTAGTGTCATAAGAATCTATGTTTTGTTAAGTTTATTTTGGTATGTAAATGGTTACATAATGAATAAACTTGTTTCAATTATTTTATATTAAATATGTGACAGAATTTATGACCTGACTAGTTACATATATGGGTACACTGATTCATTCACTGCAAATGTAACTTTGTAATCCTATATATTTATATGGAATTACAAAGTTATTTGTGCAGTTGGTGTATCTCGAAAACTGGACCGAAATTGCGAAATATTTTATTGATTTATATACTAAGCAATAATTGTATTCCAAATTTAAAGCTTCGATGTCTGTTAAAAGTACGTTAGAGTTTTAATGATCGGTAAGTCAGTAAGTGACAAAATTAACCCTTAGCCACCTAACGTGTATTCTAGTAAGACTTCCACCTAACGTTGGTCATGGTGACCGCTTGCATATAAGTACTATTATAAAGGTGAAAAAATAAAAATTGGCAAAAATCGAAACTACAAAAAAAAAATTCTGTTTTTTATTATTTCAAATTGTTTCAATAAACTCTTGAAATTAATACTTCTTACTTCTTATTACTATTAATAAAAATTGACTAACGAATATTTTAACAAATTATAGGTTTTCCGATGAAGCTGAGTTCTAAGCAATAACAATCAATGAGACTTCTTAGTTTTTAAATATTTTAGTAACTTAAATATATAACCTCTTATATAAAACTATCATTGGCACAATTAAATCACAATCGTTACAAAATTACAACACCCTAACATTCACAATTTCTTGCGGCAGCGTACACACATTTTTTGAGAACACTCAACGCAAATTGGATTTTTGCACTGAAAACACAAATGGAATGTTTTACGTTTCTTCTTTGAGTCACACGTTGAACAAGTTTTGCGTGTTTCTAATTTGTCAGAGCTGTCAGCCGAATATGTTGTGGGTTCTTCATCTATTTTGAGAACCTGGCGAATAGCGTTCTGAAGTTCCCTTTGCAATCAAAACTGGTTCGCTCGACGTCGTAAATGGGGTGTAATAAGGTCTTCAGCCAGTTGTTTCATGAAATTCAGTCTGGGCACCTTTCTCTGAGATTGGTTCATGCTGCTGATGATGTACGCATTTGCTGCAGAAACATCCAGCATTCTATAGAAGACCGCCATTGGCCAGCGCTGTGTGCGTCGAGAAGTTGAGTAAATGGCACATTTCTGATCTAATGTATTGACGCCACCTTTGGTGCTATTATAAAAAATAGTCATTTCTGGCTTTTACTTTTGTGGATCGATGGTTGGTGAGTGATGCATGCTGGAAAGAACAGGCACGGATTTGTTTTGCTTTGGTACAAAAGATATCAATGTTGCATAGGACGTGATTCATTTAACTCTTCAACATCAATTTCAGAGTCTGATTGACACTCACCATCAATTACGTGGTCTAATGGTACATTTTCTACATCACGGCAGTCTTTATTTGGTAATTCCGGCACGTCCCTTTCATCCTCGGAATCTAATTCACACTCTTCTAACCATCTAATGATATTTTGATCACGTTCAGACATGATAAACCTAAAAAACAACACGAAAATGTTAGCACTAAAAGTAACGTAACAACCTGACGTCGGTCACCATGACCGCATACGAAATATATTTACCTGTATTTTTTTATTGCGCGCACGTGTTGCTTGGTCGAGCGCAGGGCGAAAACTGGAGAGGGTGGGAAAAAAGTACATAGAGTCACAGGCGCGTGGCCCGTGTAATAACGGAAATATTTGAAAAAATATATCGCCTGGAGACTGTGACCGACGCTAGGTGATTAAGGGTTAAGAAACTTTGACTAGTTATAATTCTTGAACTACTAGTTCAAATTTAATGAAATTTGAAATAAACTGAGTTCATACAATGCTTACTCGGACACTGAAAGTTCAGGCTTCTAGTTTTATCCGCAGCGAAGTTATAGGGTTTCGAAAATTAACTGAACTGCTTCAAGATTAGGATTGTACGGCCGTGCTGCGTTTTTGCTTGACTTGGCGGGGTCCCCAGAAAAGGGACGTCATTCTCAATCTAATATGAAGGGAATCTAATATGATAATGCAATATTATTATGACATATAGTTTATCTGATGATGGAGCTGGAACGTGGTCTTGGCTAAAATAGGCAGAACAGGAAATAACCGCCATACCAAGTCTTAAGAGTTATAACTCGGCAAATATTAAGTTTAGTTTAGTGGCGCTCGAACAAATGTTGTAGGGAACAACAAGGGTCAACTACTGACAATAAAAAATTCAAGATGGCGGATCTACTTTGGCGATCAAGAACTTAGTTGCTCCAATCCGCCTGTAATTTTGTTATCGCGGCGTTATTAGAGTCCCCGATTACGATTTTGGGGTCGAATTGTTCGCGTCAAATTTGGAAACTAAATTTTAAAAATATATTTAAATAAAACTAATTTTACGGATTTTATCGCGTATATTAACTTATTTTTAATTTTTATCTTCCCGACGTTTCGGGTGCTTTCCAGCACCCGTGGTCACGGGGAACTGAGGTGTTTGACGTCCTGCTGTCATAGTTAGCTCGGCTACCTTCAGTTTTTTAATATAAAGTTTTGGTTCGATTTACGCAGAATGAGCTTACAGTATCTTGAGGTCTAGCAGTGGTTTACTTGGTTTTGGATTTGATTTTATTAATTATGGGATCCCAAGCAGATGGCAGCACCCATCTATCTTCTCTATTGAAATTAAGATGTTTTCTAATTTCAATAGCCTCGCGAATCACCCTTGGGAGGAATCGGTGTTCTTTTGCGAGGATTTGTGGTCTATCAAATCTAATGTAATGGCGGGGCCGATCTTGAACATGTTCACAAACTGCAGACTTTCCGATACGTCGGTGCTTCACGTCAGCTATATGTTCTTCAACGCAGGTTTTTTTATAGATCTTTTTGTTTGTCCTATGTACGAGAGACCACATTCACAATGCAGCTTGTATACTCCTGCATCTTGTAGAGGGATATGACACTTGACGGATGGTAAAAATTGACCAATCTTCTTCAACGGCTTAAAGTATGTTTTAATGGAAGCTCGCTTCAAGATACATCTAATATATGTCAGAGGAGTCATAGACAAGGTTGGCTACAGCCAACCTTGTCTGTAACTCCTCTGACATAGGGTAGTACAGCAGGCACACGCTCGACTGTGGCTGGCTTCAATCGGTCACTGTGACGTAGGTGCGGGACCCGAAGCTTGTTGTCTTGCAGTACTTGCTCGACGTGCTGAAGCTCGGCGGCAAGATGTTTTCTGTCACAGATCACTCGTGCTCTCTGAAACAAAAATTTTCCCACGGTAGCTAACTGTGAAGGATGATGGTACGAATCACCATTTAAATATCGGTTGGTATGGGTATTTTTTCTGTACACAGTATGACCAATAGTGTTATCAGGATAACGGATGACTAAAACATCTAGGAAAGCTAAAGTATTGTTTGCCTCTAACTCCATTGTGAATTGTATTTTAGGGTTTATGGAATTAAGGTGGTTTAAAAATGCAGTTACGTTGTCAGATGGTAAAATTGTGAAAGTATCATCTACGTACCGCTTGTGGAATCTTGGATTTACAGGAACAGTAAGAAGGGCTTTCTCCTCAAAGTCCTCCATGAATATGTCGGCGAGTACGGGAGATACAGGTGAGCCCATTGCCACTCTATCTACTTGCATGTAGAACTCTTCTTTCCACAATAAATAGCCAGATGTAAGGCAGTGTTTGAGTAATACTGCATATTCTGTGGGCATGTTGTTATCTTCTAGCTTTCTAGTAACAATTGAGATGCAGTATTCAATAGGTAGGCATGTGAATAGTGACTGAACATCAAAACTGACCATAGTTTCATTGTCAGCAAGATGTAGGTCTTTTATCTCACTAACAAAATGGTACGAATCCTTAGCGTGTGCTCTGGTATGTCCTCTTAGTGGTGACAGTATTTTTGCCAAGTGTTGAGCCAACTTATAAGTTGGTAAATCGATCTGGCTTACTATAGGACGTAGTGGAGCGTTTGGTTTGTGTGTTTTCGGTAACCCATACAATCTCGGTGGTTTGGCACATGATGGTATTGTCGAATTCACGTCAAGATCTAATTTTTCGGAGTATTTCTTTATTAAATCAGTAGTTGTTTTAAGTGTATTAGTTAAAGGGTCTATTTTGACCTTTTTGTATGTACTTACGTCCGATAAAAGTTGTTGTATTTTGAAATTATACTCTGACGTGTTCATTATTACCGTAGCATTTCCTTTATCCGCGCGGAGAATCGTGAGCTCTGGTCTGTTGCGTAAGTTGTACAATGCTTTAAATTCGTCTTTGGGGAGATTAAGTTTTGGCGCGGAACTTCGACGTAACAAGGATGAAATGTCTTGACATATAGCCTCTAAATCCTGTTTACCGATATTGTTCTTTAACAAACAGTCCTCTACGCTACATATAATTTACTCGTACGGGTTTTTTTGCGGCGTTATTGCAAAATTCAAGCCTTTCAACAACACTTTTATTGTAGGTTCGTCCAGTGTTTCTTTTGACAAATTATAGACCGCGATAAAATCCGTAAAATTAGTTTTATTTAAATGTGTAGTGTTCGCGTAAATATAAGAAATCATTATTTAAATATGTCAAGGGATACTCATCCCAAATTACCTGTCCGGTAGTTGTGGTATGGTATACGAGTATGCGACCCCGGCTTCCCTAGCTATTACTGTCCTATCCCTTGCCCTCCTGGACGGTAATATCCTACATTTCCTATTTCCTACCCTAACTTACCTTACTCTTCCTTTTCACACCTATCCTTCCCCTTTTCCTATTCCTTCCCTCCGCCAATCCAACGTCGGCCGCGCGGACGGATGCATGGCTAGGGGCGAGCCTAGTCGTTAGCGTGCCACACTGCCCTGGGACTGGGCGAGCCCAGAATTAGGCTAGCCTTACCCTGGCATGCGGGGCTCTGCTGGGGGGGACAAACCTTTCCCTCGCTATTCGTGGGAACGCAATGGATAATGATAAAAACAATTTAATTTACCAAAATGGCGGCGATGTGGTTCGCCACCCATCACGTCTCGTTTCTCGCGGGGGCGAAAAGCGGCCCACGGAGAGCCGCTTCGCTACGTTGAATGTAAGAGGAGGAATGGATGGTAAGGTAGATGAAGTATGTCAGATGATGGATGAACGTTGCATTGATATTCTGTGCGTGAACGAAACCAAGAGGAAAGGATATGACACCACGGTTCATGGCCCCTACACGGCATACTGGTCAGGAGTCCCCCAAACTAGCCGAGGCTGTCAGGGAGTTGGTGTGATTCTTTCATCTCGAATGGTTGAATGTGTGATGGAGCATGAATGTAAAAGCCCAAGTCTCCTCTGGATTAGGTTAAAAGTCGGACTCACTCGCTTTTTTATCCTTGGGGTCTATGCACCGACGGATCTGCATGGAGGTGGGTCATTAAGATCACAACAAGAGAGAGAGGAATTTTGGGACAGCATGAGAGAGGTCTTGAATAAATGCGGAGAAAATGAACGGATCGTGATGTTAGGGGACTTTAATGGATGGGTTGGAGTAAAGCGTGATGGGTATGAAGGAGTTCTGGGTACGTTTGGAGACGAGAGAGTGAATGACAATGGGAGAAGCCTGCTTGAAGTATGCTTGGAATGGAATCTGTGCGTGGCCAACACAATGTTTGACCACAAAAAGATCCATTTGTATACAAGAGATGAGGGTGAGTCTAGAAGTATGATTGATTTTGTAATTGTGGATGAAAGACTGAGGAAGAAAGTGCTAGACACTCGGGTATACCGCGGTGTAGGCCTCGACACAGACCACTTCCTGATCATTGCCCGAATGCGTGGCCTCTTTAAACGTTGGCGACACCGAGGTGCCGAGCCTACGAGTGTTTTGGACGGAGTAAAAGTGGAAAATCTACAAGAAAAAGAAAAGAAAGACGAGTATGTAGAGAAACTGAAAGAAAGTTTTGAAGGGATAGAAGAGATAGGAGTGATTGAAGATTTGTGGGAGACATTTAAGAAAGGGGTCGTAAATGTTGCTATTGAGGTATGCGAGGTAGCTAAAAGAAGGAAAGGAAGAAAGAATGATAACGTGTGGATGGATAAAGATGTACAAAGGGTTGTGCAAGAAAAGAAGAAAGCGTGGTTGGATTGGTTAGCAACAAAAGCTAACCAAAAAGTTCAAAAGGCAACGGATGACGAGATAAAGGAAGCAAGAACGAAGTATAAAAGATTGAAAACAGCAGCGAAAGAAATTGTGTCCAGAAAAAAAGAAGAACGAAAGGATGATTTCGATAGGAGGCTCACTGGAGCTTTCCAGTCAAACATTAAGTTTTTCTGGAAAACCATCAAAACAGCCAGAGGAAAAACTTCTACCTCGGAGCTAAGTACAATCAGGAGTCAAGATGGAAGCATTATAAAAGGAGAAGAATATGTGTTAAAGAGATGGAAAGAGTATTTTGAAAGTTTGTTTGAAAGAGAGGAAGTGCAGGTACAACATCTGCCACCTTCCACGGAAAATAATATAAATGTTGATGAAAATGAGATAAGCATGGATGAAATAGTTTCACTATACTGCGTTGAAAAATATGAGATTAGGTAAGGCTGCAGGGTATGACAGGATTACCACCGAGATGCTGAGGGCTGGACAGGGCCTGGTGGCTAGTCAGCTGTACCGCCTTTTCAATCTGTGCTGGCGAAATGGGCAAGTACCGGGAGACTGGTGCAAAGCCGTAATCGTGCCATTGTATAAGGGAAAAGGGTCACGGCAGGACTGCATAAATTACCGTGGTATAAGCCTTCTCAGCGTCGTCGGTAAATTGTATGCGAAAGTGTTGATTGAAAGGGTTGTGAATGAAACAGACGAGAAAGTATGGGATGCACAAGCGGGATTTAGAAAGGGAATGGGATGTACGGATCAGGTCTTTTCCTTGCGGTGCATAGCCGAAAAGTGTTCGACTAAAAACAAGAAAATCTACTGCGCGTTCGTAGAGCTAGAAAAGGCCTATGATAGAGTGGTGAGGAATGAATTGTGGTCAGCACTGTCCGTGAACGGTGTGAGCAGTATCCTCATACGAGCATTGCAATCTCTTTATATGGATTCTAGTGCTTGTGTAAGGATAAACGGGGCATACACTGAATGGTTTAATATCGAAAAAGGACAGGGATGTGTAGCGTCACCGAGGCTGTTTAATCTGTTCATGGACAATTGTTTGACAGATTTAAAAGAGAATGAAAGTGGGTTGAGAATGAATGAGTTACTCGTCAAATGTTTTCTCTATGCTGATGACCAAGTATTACTTGCGTCTTCGGCCGAGGAGTTGCAGGAGATGGTAACTGCTATGAGTGGAGCTTTTGTTAGAATGGGAATGAAGATGAATGTAAGGAAGACGAAAGTGATGGTGTTTAAAAAAGACGAGGCAGCGACAGAATGCAATATCGTGATTGAAGATGAACAAATTGAACAGGTAAAAGAGTTTGTGTATCTGGGGTCAAAGTTTACAAGAGATGGAAAGTGTAAGAGTGATATCGAAAGAAGAGTGAATGCAGGAAACATAGTAAATGGAGCTTTGCACTCCTTTATGAGCAGTCGGAAGGTGTCTAACAAGGCTTGTTTGGCTGTGCATGAAGGGGTGTTGGTTCCGACACTCATGTACGGATGTGAAAGTTGGGTATGGCAGAAGAAACATGAAAGCAGAATAAATGCAGTCGAGATGAGAGCATTAAGAAGTATGATAGGAGTTAAACTGAGTGACAGGATAAGAAATAGTGAGATAAGGAAACGTTGTGGTCTGAAAGAAGATGTAGTGACAAAAATTGAGAAAGGTATGCTGAGATGGTTTGGTCATGTCGAGAGAATGAATGAAGAACGATTGACGAAAAAAGTGTATAAGGCGAGTGTGAATGAAAGTGTTGGAAGGAGTAGACCTAGGCGGACATTTCTAGACCAAATCAGGGACGTCTTGAAAAAAGGCCAGGTGAAGAGTACCCTAAACCGTAGAGCATGTACGAAGGGAATAATGAAAGTGGACGAAGCGAAACAAGTATGTAAGGATCGTAGCAAGTGGAAAGAAGTGGTCTCTGCCTACCCCTACGGGAAAGAGGCGTGATTATATGTATGTATGTATGTATTATTTAAAAATATACCTAGCTAAGTGACGTTAATCTAAATACAATATGGCGGATCAACCTAGATAGCGAATAAGTTATTTTTATTAAACTGCCATAATAGGGGTATTATATTTTTATCCCATTTCGTATTTTAACCTATTTTTTATTTTTTATTTATTTCTCATAATTTGAGTGTACACAGCTTATAGAAAAATAAAAATGTTGTACGCTGGACTGGTGTCAAAACTAGGCACATACATGTGTATGGATCACCAGGCCTCCATACCACGGATAAGTACAAACTTTGAACTATGGAAATATAAATAAGAGAGAAAGAAAGCAATTTTTTATGCACGATTGTGTGCGTGCGTGAGACCGTGAGTACTTGCACACGTGCGTGCGTTCGAGCGTGCGTGCGTGCGTGCGTGAGACAGTGATTACGTGCACACGTGCGTGCGTTCGAGCGTGCGTGCGTGCGTGCTTGCGTGCGTGTGAAATTTCGACAAAAACTTCCACCTCTAATGTAGGCCAAATATGGGATGAAGTGTTTAATTTAACTATTTAGACGACATTAAAATGATTACATTCCTTAGTCCTTTCAAAAGGTTAAAAATGAATATTAATAAAAAGTATAGGCCAAAAGTTATTAGTGCAGTTAATTAAAAGTACCACGTAACCTTCAAATGTAAACATAGACACTGCCGGTGAGGCAGCGTTTACTATTCTGAACTTGGCTCACACTCTGCTGTATGTCTAGATATAACAAAAAACTATTTGTTTATTAATATATTCATTATTATTTAGCAATTATTTATTACAATGTGTATGTTAAACAACATATTACATAATGATTTTTGCAATGATTTACAACAATAATATATGAATAAATACTGTTTTTTATAGGATAAGGATGACAGCACACAGCAACAAAAAGTGGGAGGGAGATGGATATTATTTCACTTCGCTTCATTATGGCCGACAAGGCCGTATAAATTACGTCAGAAGGGATCGTAACGGAAAAATCTTACACTGTTTCTTGCCTATCCCCCATCCGCAAAATTCGTACTGTCCGATAAAGAACTTCGTTTCAAAAGTTTTAACCATGCAACAGGACTAGATAAAGTGGCAGATGATTTTAAACAGTTATAAATTTTCAAAATTAAACATTATAATTAAAAGCTAACAATCTAAAACTACATTGAGTAAACACAACATTGTATAATCCATCTAAAATATAATCTGATAAAGAGAACTGTTCCACAACTAGGTTGTTGGCTTAAGATAAAGTTTACTAATCTAGATTTACTCCGTTGGTTTAACGAACTTTGTACATTGAATACTGTACAAATAAATATAATATATACAATAATACGATACTAATAATTACCAAATTTTATATGTAAAGCGAATTTAGCCTAATGGTTAGGCATGCGGACTGCAAACCCGGAAAGTCATGGGTCCAAAACCATCATTCGACTACTGTCATGAACAACTACCAACACAAAAATTTCAACCTTGTGACTTACGAGAGTGTTGGTACTGTTCATAGCATAGACATATTAAAAAGACTTATTTTATCATATCTATGGTTCACAGCGATACTAGTATTCTTATAAAAACAAAATTTTGTTTGGTAACTATTATACTTACTTACTCCTATATAATCGATTTCAAAAGAGGTCAACACCCAGCATATATGTTGCGGTAAACCACAATGCAGCTTGATCGTCAAAACCTTGGAAAAAATACTCCCAAAACCCAAATAAAATAGAGTATAATAAATAAAATAAATAACTAATCAAGAATTTCCCACTCGAAAATGTATCACTCCACACGGAAGGAAGTTAGGAATGCGTGGCTTCCAGGCATCTCACGATAAAGCTTACCATGCATTCGAAACTAACAGTTTGCTTCATCGTTCGTCATGCACAAAGCAACGGAGTTTAATAAGTTTCCAGCATCTGTCCATACGATTAGAATATACGTGTCTTGAAGGCACCAGTGAATAGATTTTTGTTTAGCTAAATCAGTGTGCTTAACCAGCTTCGGGTGCATCACCCCTTCCCATAAGGTGGGATAGTAGAAAAGCGCAAGCTTACTATTTTTTTTTAAATTACACAACATTTAACGTAAAGAAGTAATTGAGAAGAAATTCTGCCACATATTGATAAAAAAGTTTTCTAAGCAGCATAATAAAGAGCATTGAAAAATCAACCATAACCACACTTATTTATTATGGTGCTCCTACACAGTAGTAGCTGCCATTTACGTGGTAGAGCCATTCTGCAGCTATATTATGGTTGTAGCACGAACAGGTCAGCACGACCGGGAAAGGACCACGCTCTCACAGAATACCAGTATAAAATAATAGCAAAATGATGCGGTGTTTCATATGGTAAGTATAGATAACCGGGGCCCCCTTTTTATAGAAATGAATTCCATCTGAGTCCCCAGGGGTGGCAACGCATCTGAATTTTGATTCTTAATCTAGGATAGATCTAGATCTCTATGAGTCACAGCATCCACTTATTATCTTGTAGACTGTGTTATGTCATTCTAATCCTATAAAAATACAGTTTTTATTCATATACTATTGTTGTAAATCATTTCAAAATGATTATATATTAAATGAAACTAAACTTAAATCCAAACCCAAGCATACCACAGCAAGACTTCAAGATACTGTAAGCTGATTCTGCGTAGATCGGACCAAAATAAATATTCAAAAACTGAAGGTAGCCGGGCTAACTATGACATCGGGACGTCAAACACCTCAGTCCCCCCTGTGACCATGGGTGCTGTAAAGCACCCGAAACGTCGGAAATTAAAAAGTTAAATTAAAATGCCATAAAATCCGTAAAACTTAGTTTCATTTAATGTGCAGTCGTCGCGTAAATATAAGAAATCATTATGTTTATATTATGATTTTTTATATTTATGAATATATTTAACATACACATTGTAACTAATAATTGATAAATAATAATGAATACATTAATAAAAATAGTTTTTTGTTATACCTAGACATATGGCAGAGTGTGAACCAAGTTCGGAAAAGATAACGCCGCCACATCGGCAGTGTCTATGTTTGTATTTGAAGGTTATGTGGTACATGAAACTAACTGCACTAATAACTATCGGCCTTTACTTTTTATTAATAGTCACTTTTTACCCTTATGAGTGGACTAAGTAATGTAACAAATTAAATGTCGTCTAAATAGTTAGATCAAAAACACCATACCCTATTTGGTCTACATTAGATATGAAAGTTTTTCTCGAAACTTATTGGGCTCCAAGCCTGATGTATATACTTTTTAATATAAAAGAATCATAAAAATCGGTTCACAATTTACAAAGATACATACAATACGCAATACAAATATTAAATTAATAGTAAAAAAAAAACATTTTAAAAAAAAATTTAATTTAATGCTGTAAAATTTATTTTCTTCTTCTCAGAGCATGTTTTTAAGTCTGTTCATTTCATTTAGCGCGTCATTGTTGCTTTATTATGGCCATCTTTAATTTTTTATCGCCAGTACTCGACCCCTGTCGATACTTACAACATGTGTTCAAGTACCACTAAACTATCCCTAACCTTTGTTGAGTTATAAGTCTTCTAAATTGGTATGGCTTTCATCTCGTTTTTTGTCATTTTAAATTTTTATCACTACCGCTTGTGTTTGTCCAGGGTAGGTCGATATTTAGCCGGGCAGTAGTACACCATATCCTCGAAGAGTTGAACGCGGACGTCATATTATTTGTATTACTTTTAGCAAATGAAGGGTTCATTTTATTTTCATCATTTGAATCCATATGTTCATTTGATATCCATATCATGGGGGTGAAAAAAAAACATAGTCCGCCATCTCTGGGAGTTCAGCAGAGGTATGGGAAAGTTTCTCTGAGGAGTCCGCCATACTGGATTTCGTGTAACGTAATTTTTTTGCTTATTTTTCCCAGCAAAACCTTTCATATAGTTATTGTACTAGCTGTTCTCCGCTACTGTGCCCGCGTGTTTTTTAGTGTGTTGTTCTTTTTCTAAAATATAAGTAGCCTAAGTTATTCCTTGTGACATCAGCTACCTGCCAGTGAAAAGCCGTTTTAGAGATAAGCCGGAACAAACAAACAGACAGACGGTCAGACAGATAGACAAAAACTTTTAAAATAGTATTTTTGTTATTAGTATATTGCATACCTTAAGCGGAAGCGCAAGGTATGTTCTACTATCGCCTAAAAATTAAGATTCCAACATTTTATCGAATAAAATCGTATCTAGCAATCATATTATACATATAAATGATATAAAAAGCACATTGTTAGAAAGATAAATGATTGTTGAACTTATTAATATTTTTTTTAAATCGATTAATTGCTATTTTTAAATAAAAAAAAGGGTTTTAGTGGCTTATGGTGTGGATTTATCATGTCCCTGTGGCTTGTAAACACAATAACTTTTGAAAATATTAATTGTTTAACTCAATCTATTTTTTAATCTCTTCATCTATCATGTGGGAAGCCACTGAATGTAAATGGCAGTGTAGTTTTGTTTTGTTTAGCTATAATTAATTTTTTTCGGCTCCAAAATGGCGAAATTTTCGTTGATTTGTTAGCCTCGTATACAAAAATATTTCTCTAAATGGTTGTTGTTGTTGTTTTTATTATTCGCTCGTGAGAGCAGGCAAAGGAACTATGCCATACAGCCTTGTCTTCATGTATAATTTTGCTTCATATTTCACTGCTTCACAATATGTTGATGCGTCACATTGTGCAGCCTTGGGAGATTTTGACGGTAACTTGAGCCAGCAGGCAGCTTACAGTTGGCGATGGTATCTAAAGGCGCCTATGCAAACAAACAGCTTATCTTGAGATTCCATCACCATCAGAGCACTTGTTTCACAGTTTCCATTAATAGTTCACATGCGCAGACACTTAATACACAAAATCGCACTACTTTTACATATCAAAGTCCACTTCAAACCATTATTTAAACAATAATTCAGGAGCAGCAAGCCGCCGCCGGTCGAGTTCCCGCCAAAACTCTTTCTCTAAATGGGAAGCTACAGCCACAGAGTAGTAATGAGTAGTTTAGTTTGGCTCACAGAGTACATTATATATAGGGAATAATGTAAAATAAATAAATTATACTAAAAATTTAATTACAAATTTGTTTTGTAACAAAATAGTAAGTTAGCAAGGTTCGATTGTATTTTAAACTATTCATTAATTTGTTTGATTCTTAATTGGCCAAGCATGGCTAAATTTAAAAAAGCGACATCTACTGCAACATGGACAAACTGTCATGACATAATAATACCTCTAAGAAAAATTATAGTATGGACTGTATGCCACTGGTTTGGTAGTGTTTCTATATAGTTTGTGCTGGTTTTTTTTTTTTTTTCTGTGGTTTGGCTTCAGTCGCCTTCGTGAGTGGACATTGTTTCGGTTGTTTGCAGCGGCTCAAAAAGATCGCTGTACAAATACACAATATTCGAATAACCAAATTTCTTAAATACTTAATTATAATAATAATAAGACATTTTTTTATTACAATATTTAAAAGCACAGAATAAATAATAGTAGTACGTACTAAAAGCAAGTAGTATAATTTTTTTTGTCATGGGTGACATTTTCATGGTTTTCGAGGGTGTTGAAACCGATAGGGTTGTCGAAATGTAAATCCAAGATGGCGGCCGCAATAAGTATCAATTATTTCATCATGGGTGTCATTTTTATGGTTTTCGAGGGTGCTGAAGCCGATAGTGCTGTCGAAATGTAAATCCAAGGTGGTGGCTACAATAGGTATAAATTTTTTCATCATGGGTTTCATTTTCATGGTTTTCGAGGGTGTTGAAGCTGATAGTGCTGTCGAAATGTAAATACAAGATGGCGGCTGAATTAGGTACCAATTTTTTCATCATGGGTGTCATTTTCATGGTTTCCGAGGGTGTTGAAGCCGATAGTGTTGTCGAAATGTAAGTCCAAGATGGCGGCTGCAAAATATATCAATTTTTTCATCTTGGGTGTCATTTTCATGGTTTTCGAGGGTGTTGAAGCCGATAGTGCTGTCGAAATGTAAATCCAAGATGGCGGCTGCAACAGGTATCAATTTTTTCATCATGGGTGTCATTTTCATGGTTTTCGAGGGTGTTGAAGCCGATAGTGCTGTCGAAATGTAAATCCAAGATGGCGGCTGCAATAGATATAAATTTTTTCATCTTGGGTGTCATTTTCATGGTTTTCGATAGAGTTGAAGCCGATAGTGCTGTCTAAATGTAAATCCAAGATGGCGGCTGCAATAGGTATCAATTTTTTCATCATGGGTGTCATTTTCATGGTTTTCGAGAGAATTGAAGCCGATAGGGTTGTCGAAATGTAAATCTAAGGTGGCGGCTGCAATGGGTATTAATTTTTTCATTATGGGTGTCATTTTCATGAGTTTCGAGGATGTTGAAGCCGATAGTGCTGTCGAAATGTAAATCCAAGATGGCAGCTGAAGTAGGTACCAATTTTTTCATCTTGGGTGTCATTTTCATGGTTTTCGAGAGTGTTGAAGCCGATAGTGCTGTCGAAATGTAAATCCAAGATGGCGGCTGAAGTAGGTACCAATTTTTTCATCTTGGGTGTCATTTTCATGGTTTTCGAGAGAGTTGAAGCCGATAGTGCTGTCGAAATGTAAATCCAAGATGGCGGCTGCAATAGGTATCAATTTTTTCATCATGGGTGTCATTTTCATAGTTTTCGAGAGAGTTGAAGCCGATAGGGTTGTCGAAATGTAAATCCAAGATGGCGGCTGAAGTGGGTGCCAATTTTTTCATCTTGGGTGTCATTTTCATTGTTTTCGAGAGAGTTGAAGCCGATAGTGCTGTCGAAATGTAAATCCAAGATGGCGGCTGCAATAGGTATCAATTTTTTCATCACGGGTGTCATTTTCATGGTTTTCGAGGATGTTGAAGCCGATAGTGCTGTCGAAATGTATTTAAACTACTTTAAAAATTCCGTATAATCATGTTATACGTAATTTTTTTAATGCGCTTAAGGTATGCCCAATTGGATTTACCAATATACTTTCATATATATTAATTAAAAAACTGTAATTTTGACATTACAAACAGACACTTCAATTTTATTTATTTGTCTAGATTGTAAAAAAGGTTAGGTAATGTAGCTGGTTTGAACATATCTGACACTATGTCAATCCATGTTAATTTACGGAATCACAGTTTGGGGAGAAACATCCAAATGTATTCTCATAAAACTGTAAAGAGCTTAACGCGCTATACTCAAAACATATTTCTTCGCACTTTGTATCCCCTGCCGGGGATCCTCACACCCCCACCCCACAACTCTTCCCCCTCCGCGGGGTTGCGTTTCTAAAGTGCTTCCTCTAATGACTTCCGATAGATCTCGTTTACGCCTGACGTAAAATACCCAGACCGGCAATGGGGGCAGCATCATCGGAAAGAGACGTTGGCTTCTACGCCAAATATCCCCCTTGTGAGGCAATCTATGGGGGAATCCTTGGTTCAGTGGACTTTTTGTAGCCTGTTATGAAAATAAAACCCTAGCCCCTGAGATACAATTATTTATGGAATTCATAATTAAAAATAAACAATATGCGAAGTTTTTAATTTAAATACTTTAGATGAAAGATTATGGATAGTTTACTTGACCTGATAGCTAACTTACTTGACACGGTATTCTTATTCATTTGGCAAGCGAAAGATTTCGTTTGAGAGGCTACAAGAGCTTTATAAATCTCAATGTATGATATTTAGTCGAATTACATAGGTAGCTTAAAATTAGTTTTGATGAATCTTTTTCTCTATATAAATGCTTTCTTTAATATTTATTTTTAAGCCTTACAGCTTTCTTGTTCAGTAATAGAAATAGAAATAAAAACTGTTTTGTTCAATATTATAAATATAAATGAGAAAATCATAATTAACATGCCTCCACTTACCATACTTTCGACTTTGTGCTCGTTTGTCACATTTATTGTAAAAAAATGGTATGTTTGGTTTTCTAACACCAGCACAACTAAGAAAAATCTTAAATTGGATATACATAAGTTACACGGTAGGAATGTGAAAATTGCGTTGTGAATTCCGAAATTCTATTGACTTAAAATTATTGTCCATATATTGCGATAATCAGTTCAAAGTTGCACGGCGCAGTGATTTTACCTGTATTTTAGTGGAAACTTATTATTTATTCTGTGGTGGAAACCTTTAACCCAACTTCTATACCTGTGGAATTAACGTTAAGCATTTTAACTATAGTAATTTTAATGGAAAGAGTAAAGTAAATAGAACATACCTTGCGCTTTCGCTTAAGGCATGCAATTACGACTTTTGTTTTTATATAGCGTTAATGATGGTGCTGTCATCATGGTGGACCTACTCTGTAAATATTTTTATTCATTTTTGTGGGTAGTATTTTAAGTCTATGTTTCAAAATGAAAACTTTAATGTTTAAATGTAATGTAACATCGAAATTCTGCATAACATTCAGCTGTGAGGGTGTTTCGACACTAAATCATGAATAACCATTTTTAAAAAATCTGTCTGTCTGTCTGTCAGGGTTAGTCTTCTTAATGGCTGAACAGATTATAATGAAACTTCTATAATTATTTATCCGACTTTTAATTTAACTTCAAACTTTTCATTAAATAAAATAGAATAGATCTTACCTAGGCGAAACCGGGGCGGGTCACTAGTAAAATTTAATTAATGAGTCAAATTTCGGAGGAGAGAGGGACATTTTCCTAATATTTTTGAAAAGGAAAATTCGTCTAGCGGTGATAAATAACTGTTCAATCAAGGTTTTTTCTTTGAGTATAAAATATTATTTAATTACTTTAAAGAATTAATAAGGAATAGGAAAGAAAGAAAAAAAGAACTATTTATTGGATACATACATTCTGCACACAATTCAAGAAATATATAATGTGCATGCACAAATGCAAATAAATATGCATGCACACGAAGACTGCTTACGCATAAAAATTAATTAATAAGCGGTACATTCACATCGTTAATTAATAATGAAACAAAAAAAAAGTATTTAAAATTAAATATGACATCAAACAGGTCTCCCACTCAGCATAATGCTGTAAAGGCAGGGCTGGTGTTCATTTGCAGCCTTGTGGCTTAACTGAAAAGTCGATGTGTGCACCTCAAATTGTTTAACAAATACGCGTTACGAATTACACACTTATTAATAGTTACTAATTAGAGAGTAAGAATTGCTTTTAATTTTTGTGTTCCGTACTAAATTTAATGATCAGAAGTGGATTTTAATAGTTTGTAATGATGATGGCGATGATGATATGGAATATCATGAACTCAACTTGTCAATCTGTGACAGAGATTTATCTGTAAGATCTAGAAGAATGTTTGTGATAGGTGATTAAAATATGGTATAGTTTTTATATCAAGCCAATTCGTCATTGAAGCTTTCGTTCATTTGATAAATCATAATCATCATCACCATTAATGCCCTTCACAAGTCCATTGCTGAACACAGGCCTCCCCTAAGGAATGCCACAAAGCACGGTCCCGAGCCACCTGGGTCAATTGACTTCCTGCATGTCTTACCAGGTCATCACACCATCTAGTGGGGGGACGCCCTACACTTCGCCTGCCGCTGCGAGTATGCTATGTTCGTTATTCCGGTTCTACTGCGGATAACCTCGTTTTTAATTCTATCACGCAGCGAAACGCCGAGCATAGCCCTCTTCATGGCTCTCTGAGCGACTTTGATTGTCCTCATATGGCCAGCAGTGAAGGACAGCGTCTTAGTTCCATAAGTCATCACTGGCAACACGCACTGGTACAGTCTCGTTTTCAAGTTTTGACGTATATCTGACGAGAAGATGTGCCGTAATTTCCCGAACGCTGTCCAGCCGAGTCGAATCCATCGATTGACCTCTCTATCGAAGTTGTACTTACCTAGTCGAAACTATTTGCGTTAGGTAAACATGCAGTCTTGAGATGCATTGTAATCTTTATAGCATCAAAGGAATGCCGCAACACCTGTAATTATACTAGCTATCTGTACCTTTCAGAGCAAAACACAGCAGTTCATTCACTGACATGGGCGGAAGAGGGTCGTACCTACTCACGCGGCCTCTAGGCAGAAAAGAGATCCTACCACCTAATACCTGCTGTCTAAAATCTTCGAGCAATCTATTAAAAACATTTCCTTACGATATTTTTTTGCCCTTTAAAAATAAGACGACAAATTTCAGCGTACAAAAATCCTTCCTCAAAATCTGGTCAGAATCACTATATCACTGGTCCTCCCCAATCATTGCACAAACGCAGACATATTTCTAACAAAACCAACATATCCAAGATTAACGAGACATTGAAGAACTATCGAATGTCGAATCTATCAATTCCCTAACTTCGATTCAATAGGTTTTGTGAAATCAGTGTTAACAAAATGTTAGTATATGAACCATTACAATCGTAGATAAGAACAATGTACTAATGCACAGTTTGTTCTATCTGGCTCCAAAAAAGGAGGCTTCTCAATCCGTTTGTACTTTTTATAATAAATCCTTTAAGTAACCAGGGACTGACGAACGATTACAGGCATAAAAACAGAGTTTGGCAAACGTCTTATTGTGACCTCTTCCGCTTCCATTATATTCTCCGATTATTTTGAGCCGTGTATAAATAATTAATAATTTACTTAATTCCTTAATTGTTTTTTGTTAGACAATCGCCTATACCAGTAGGCGAAATGTTATCCCTCCCCCCTCCTCCCCTTAGATGGAGTGACGACCGGGTGAGAAATGCAAGAAGTCGGTGGATGCAGGTAACTTAGAACTACTCTTTGTGGCATTTCTTAGTGGAGGCCTATTTTCATCATTGGTGTTATGATGGGCTGTAATGATGATGACGACGATATAAACATACATACATACTTACATATATAAATAGATCCATACAGGTTTAACTTAAAAAGAGCCACGCTGCTGCTATATTAAGGTTGTAACACGAATGTGTCGGTTCGACTGGGGTAAGACCACGCTCTCATAGAATACTTGCGTAAAATAGCAGCTTAATACGGTACAGTGTTTCGGATGGTGAGTGTAGGGAACCGGAGACTCTTTTTACTGGAAACGAAGTATTCCGTCTTAGTTCTCAGGTGTAAAAACACATCTGCATTTTGAGTCTTAATCGAGGTTAAATGTATATTTTTATAGGCCACTACACACACTAAGCATCAGGTGGACTGTGTGCTCGCTTGTTACTCCCATTTTATAAAAGAAGTGAAGCTAGTAAAATCGTTTACAAAAATTGTGTTGTTTTACCTGAAGTGGCAGGGTGGTATTTATACGCCCTAATCTACCCGTGTACAAAGTAACACATAAACAGTTACACCTCAGGTAGCTTGCAATGTCAAATATACGGGGACAATCACAACACAACAAGGCATTCATCTCTCCATTACAGCCTATAAAAGTCCACTGCTAAACATGGGTGTCTCTCATAGATTGCCTCATAGGGAGATTTTGCTACATTTACTACAATTGGCAGGCGGCAACTGCAGTTTTTATAATTGTGAGTTGTTATTAGGAAGATGCTGCTAACCATATCCTGTTTCAGTTTTCGTATGTCGGCTCTTAAGACATCCACTGGATGACATGGTATAGTGGATTATCTTGCAGCGACACGACACGACGTAAATACACCAAAATATACCTTGCGTAAGGGATACAGGGATTTTCAGAGTGCAGTGATCAGGAATTAATAACTATGCCAAATTTCTATAAATACGTGAAACCTTCTTGTAGATTTGAGAAAAAAATCTTTGCGACAGACAGACATATAATCTTCCCACCAATACCAAGATTTTATTTGTCCAGTCACTTATCTTACCGATTATTGATTATGTCGATGTGTGTTGCTCAGACCTGTCTCAACATCATCTTAATACATTGGATCGTCTACTTAACAATTGTATCAGATACATTTATGGTCTCCGTAAATACGACCATGTATCTTCTTTTCGTGCTCAGCTAAATTGGCTGCCTATCAGTCAGCGCAGACATGTCAGAATGCTCTGCACCATTTTCACGATTCTGAACGATCCATGTGCTCCCGAGTATCTGAAATCCAAATTTCAATACCTGGGAGATTCTCATAATCGCTCTCTCCGTTCATCGGCTAACCTTAAGTTGCTCACTCCTTTACACCGTACTGGTTATTTATCTCAATCTTTCGCCCTCACGGCCATCAGACTCTGGAACGACATCCCTCTTGACATTAAAAAAGCTTCCAACAAGTTTCTTTTTAAAAATCAAGTCCGTAAGCATGTGAAAAATTGTTGTTAGTTTGAACTAACATAGCTTTTATTTTCATATGTATATTTCATATTTGTTCTGACATAGATAATATTTATATGTATTGTGTATATATGTAGTGTATGCGTGTATATGTGTATGTATGTATTTATTTATGTATATATTGTGTGTATTTAAGTATATATGTCTATGTATGTGTGTGTATATTTATAATTATATGTATATATGTGTATACAATTTCTTTTAGCGCTTTCTATTTTGATTACTGCTGCACCGCCTCTTGTCTGTATATCTCTGTTTAGCCTAATGGTTGACTGGGAGAGAATGCCCTATGGCATTAAGTCCGCCATATGTACAACTTTGTGCATGAAAGCTTAAATAAATAAATAAAAATAAATAAATATAAACACTGGCAAGATTGCATAAATATCCCGTTATGTTAAGTTTAGAACGGAACACTAAAAATCAAAAGCAATTCCTGTCCCTTTTTAATTGTTTAACGTAATTAAAAAATATTTTGTGCCCAAAGAAAAAACTTGATTATATAGATATTTTTCATTACTAGACGGATTTTCACCTACATACAAAAATATAATGAGAATGTCCCTCTCTCCTCCAAAATTCGCCTCATTATTTTTTTTGTAAGTCTATCGATCCGCCCCAGTTTCGGCTGGATAAGGTCTAATCGTTTTTCTTACTGAAAAGGTTAAATTTGTATAAAAATTCTAATAAATAATTATAGCCAAGATCACTCCTAGTATAGTTTTCTATTCGTGCGTGAAGTTTAATTACAATCGGTACAGCCATTCCAAAGACTAACACGGACAGACAGACAGACACACAGAAATTAAAAACAATGTTATTCATAACTTAGTGGCCTACACATATTTTATTTATATGTATAGATAATTAGCAACATTTTCATTTTGAAACAGTAACTAAAATGCTACCTTTATAAAAGAATAATAAATGTTTACAGAGTATTCGAATGTAATTTATTATTGTCGCTATATTAAAACAAAAGTCGTAATTTACATTACTGTTTCCATTAAATTTGCAATTGTTAAAAGAGTAAAGAAGTTAAAGGTTGCCACTAAAATACATGTCCAATTTCTGCACCGTGCAAGAAATAATACTTTGAACTGAAAACCGCAATATGACACATTGAGAGTCATAAAGCTTTTTAGCCTCTTCTTTCGATTGCCAAAGGAATTAGAAGATTGTGTCAAGTATGTTGACCAAGAACTAAGATGTATAATCCCTGACTTATTTAATTTAAAAACTTCAGATATATTTTTTTTATTTATTATGAATCCCGGAAACAATAGGGGCTAGGGTTTCACTTTCATAAAAGTCTATTAAAAGCCCACTGAGTCAAAGTTTAACCCATAGATAGCCTCACAGGGGAAACATTTGCTATTGATGTCACGCTTGGCAGGAGTTTGGCCGTGGAAGTGACTCAAAATTGTGCTTTGTGGCATTTCTTGAAGAGGCCAATGTTCAGAAGTAGCCTTGTGATAGTGACTGCTTACTGCAAGTCATGAACACTTGCAGTCGTCTGTAAACAACAAAAGTTACAGGTGCATTGTCATTTGTGAGATCTAAGATGAAACGTCTTATAACATGTTATTGACTGACTTGAAATTGACAAAATTCTATTAAAAGAAGCCATAACGTAGAGAAGAAAAAAGGAAGAACTTGTAATCATACCAGCTCTCTAATACCCTTATGACTAGCACACAGCAGTGCATACACTGCTACTTGGTGGTGTAAAGATATAAGAAATTAGATTTTTAGGCAGAGAAGGAGAACTACCACTAAGTAAAGGCATTGTAAAAGTGTTCAAACCGAGGACTTATAGCGTAGTAGTCAAATATTTTCAACTTATAGCACTATTAGAAGAAATAAATGAAAAAAAAAGAATAGATATCCAGCTGTCGTAAAGATTGGTGATGATGAGTAATTTCTGTTTTTACAAATGGAGTACATATTACCATAACACACTTTTAATTAATATCGACGCAATCGTCTAAATCAACTTATCAATTTTAATCGGTACGGGATACACGACAAACTTTTATTAAGTCAATTGAGCAACATGAGCTTACCAATTAAGTCCGAATTTATATAAATGCGAATGTTTGCTATGATTCTGTCACACGTACGTGATTAAGTTCATCAGCATTATCTGATTTTTCCGTATCTTAATTGAGTAACTATACCTATAACGCTGTATATACTGCTTGTGATAATAAGCCGCTTATTGCACGTTTCTTGGTGATCCTATTCTGTGATACTGTGTTTTATTGGAGAGTAATATATGGATTCCTCTTCAAGATTTTTCGTCAAAATAATATGAGAGAGAATTCGCCTTCGTATATAGGAACAATAATTACGAGTCCCTTTATTTATAGTTGAGTCAACCTTTCAATACAGCTGTATTAATATTAATCATTTTCCATAAAAAAACAGGTTTGTCGTAAGCCTAGAAAGCCAAGAAATTGGCATAGGTTTGTTGTCTGCGGTTGCGTAGATAGAATATTAATGTAACGAAGAAAAGTAATAAATAAAGTAATAACATTATTCGTTACATAAATTGGTTTTACTTGGCTGGTGAATGCTTAGTGTATATGGTTCGACATTCATAATATGTTTTTTTTTGTTGATATTATTAACTTTGTAAATATTAGTCTTAACTAAACCTCGGCGGTATCTTACCGACAATTCAAAATACAATAGTGGTTGCAAATCCGCCTGTCAATTGTGGATACTATGGAAAATTTCCATTTTATAAGGCCACCTATGGGAAGGCCTGGTTTCAGTTTTTTAATTTTGATGACCTGTAAAGAGAGAATGAAAGTTACTTACTAAATTTAACGATTTAAATAACAATTTTCTTATTTATAATGTTTCGTCGAAAATCAATATGAAATTCATACGTGGATGTTGGAAATTGTCGTACTTTTTTGCATTGTTATATAAGAAGAAGAGTGAGAATCATAAATGTAGAGAAAAATAATCATGCGTGTATTTGTGTTACCCTTAAGGCAGATAAAATAAAATAAACTTACATGATATTTTCAGGTCTAATATTGACCAGATTCGTAACTAGTAATTTTTCTAGATAATATGAATAATTAGTATGTAGATGTATTAAATTAATTATTTTGTAAAGGTGTAAATACAGATGTAATTTTTCATAGTATCCTCTCTAGTTTATGCACTGTCACGGTTTATTTCTACATAATATTGTTTCTTTTGAAATAAGTGTTGCTCTTAGTGCTGTCTATAGGATATTTATGTAAAATCGAAGCAACTATCTAGATAATCTAAACAATGACTTACAGGCAAATTTTTAACTTCCAGTAAACTCGTAATAACAACTTTATAATCACTTTCGTGAATTGTATAACGCTTTTGCTGAATGAAGTTTACAATTTCTATTTCGTAACAAATATAAATTAATACTTCATAATTTAAATTATATAAAGTTTCTATTTTGAATTTCGAATTTGATATTTTAGATTATTCAATTTTGTTTATTTCATTCATTGTTTAGATAATTGCTTTGTCGTAAAGTGAAATTATTTACTAATTACTGGTAATTTTATAAGAGTACGTTAGCTACGAAAATAGCTAAAATAATAAGTGAAATCAAAATATATTTTTCATATCTTCATTGTTATTAAAACTTAATATAATAAGACAAATTCAGACATGTTTTTTTTTTATAGAAGTGGGAGCAAACGAGCATGCGGCTAACCTGATAATAAGTGACTACCGCTGCTGTGCGTTGGTGGCCTTTTAGAAAGGATTTAACTCTTTTTGAACATTAATTTCGGTCCGGAAAAATCGCCGGTGGTAGATTCCACAAAGAGCTTGTACGAGGAAGAAAACTACTAGTAAAACGCACAATAGTGGATCACAAGCATTCACATGGTATGGATAGTATCGTGAGTTATATTACGTTCGTGAAATTTGGGAGCTGAAATGAATCCAAACAATTCTTCAGAGCACTCCCCATAGTAAATGCGATAGAGAAAGCTAAATTATGCAACATCTCTTCGCAACGCCAGTGAGTCGAGCTAGTCAAAAATAACTGGATTCGGTCAAGTGGAAGGATCTGGCCTTTGGGTACCCCGACCTGGATAAGAACAGTATTCCAGGCTGAACTTGCACCTTGTAATGTTGCAAGCGGAGTACCGGCATTAACTATTGTTCCGCTCTGCTGGGCGCGGCAAGGTTTTTAGAGGCATTTTTTTTGAGGATTACTAGATACTCTCCACTAGACACTAGGATAAATAAGGATGGATCACCTCAAAAATAGGCAATGACACATCAGTTTCATTGCCTATTTTTGGAAGTCATGTGAGCAGATAAAGGATGTATGAACTTTACAATGAAAGGTCATATTATATTAATACATTTCATAAACAGTGTGACCCATAGTCATATCTTTGAAATTATTTTCGTCAATGGTAGTGTAACCATTGGCGAAAAAAAATGTAAAGATATGGTTGTGGGTGTAGTTTATTTTCAAGAGAGGAGTGTATTTTCAATTTCAACACAGATTCTGTTTTGTACAAAATCTATTTCTTAATTTAGTTACTGTTTTAAGAGGACATACTTTACTGCTGCTATTTGATACAGAGTGAAGTGTTCCTCTTAATTTAAAGTTAACATAGAATTAAAAAGTATATAACTAATACACACATACATAACTAAAACTAAACTCATAATAATCCTTTGCGTCTCTGTTTATATCTTTTGTAAAATTTTACTAATGACCTTTGAAGAAAATATAACATATTATTATTAAAACTACGACTTCTTTTCATTACAACTAACAAATATCATATACTACTGTTATTATGTGTTTTATTAAAGTGATTAAGACCATGTACAAATATTTTGATAAATTTATTAAAGAATTTCAAAGTTGCTTCCTTTTTCTTCAATTCTAATAAGATAGACACTCTGAGGTTGTTGCAAATTGTCTCGTGATTAAACCTATGTTTAGAGAAAGTAGGACATTGTTTTAAGAGATGGGTCAGCGATTGAGACGAGGTGCCATCACATGGACACTTGTCGTCGTCTTTGATTTTAAATCTATATAAATAGGATTTATGAAATACATGATTTGTAAGAAACAGTCATATGAAAACTTGTCGTGATTAAGGATCTAAGTCTTTTAATGCCTCCTAAACTAGGTAATAGTTCTTTAGTGTATCGGCATTGTTCCACGCTGTCATATCTTGCTTGTCAGGCGGTTAGGTTGTCTTTTTTGATTCTGTTCTTAACGTAATAGATAGGCGTAGCAAAGTAATCCGGCTTTTTTTTGTAACTTGGCTCCGGTATTAGCCGATAAGTAAGCTGCCTCGTTACCAGTGATGCCAACATGACTTTTGACCCAAGCCAGATCTATTCTGCCTCTATTGCATGTTTTGTGTGTGTACATAATATGATGTTTTTGTGTTACAATTGGGTGTGTGTTGCTTCTGTTGCTGATTGCTTTTATAGAGGAGAGAGAATATGATAGTATGAGGAAAATATTAGGAGATTACCCATTTGCATGCATTAAGAATAGCTAAAAGGTCTGCTTAAAAACCCTGCAGGTATCATACAGTTTATACCTCTTTATAGTAAACGTCTTGTAGAGATTGCAGCAGACGAAGGCAGCACCAATGGTTCCATCAACCTGCTTGCTGCCATTTGTTAAGATAAGGGTAATGTTTGGTTTGTTTGCAGAACCAAATTCTGCCAATGCATGAACTTGATCTTCATTATAAACCAGTTTGAACTTAAGATTGATTCTGTGCGCTAGGTGGAGAGGTTTGTGGAGGGGATTAGGTTTCTCAATAGTTATATCGGCGGGCGTGTAACTAAAAGTTTCGGTGAGTTCGTTCGTTCAATGATATGAACTTCTTTTACTTTTAAATCTATCGGTAACATGTCTGCTAGGGCTGTGGTAGCAAGCGTTGACACATTACGGAAACCCCTAATGGCTCTGATTGCAAATCTTCTCTGCATTCTTTCTAAGCTCCTCCTGATGTACTTTTTGTTGAACAATGTATCTCCAGATACCTACAGCATATGTGACTATTAGTAGTAGTTATTAGAAATTTTCAGGGTGAGCTCCCCAAATCTGTCTTGAGAATATACAAAGGTTATTAAAAATTCGTGTCGCTTTACTGATGACGTCCCGGATATGATTGGTAAATAGAAGCTTCTCATCAAAAATTACTCCGAAGTATTTCAATTTTAAATGCACTTTTAACCTCTGGCGTAAGCGCTATCATTTGGGTCTTGGAAGGTCCGAATGTTAGCTTCAGGCCAGTTTCCCATTCATTTAAAATAGATAAGGCTTGGTTAGCGATGGTTTGTATTTATGAATGTTATCAGCTATGATTATGAGTAGGACATCATCTGCAAAAGCTTGCACATGGCATCATACCGAAATTTCATGTCAAATAGTTCATCAAGTATAATATTCCACAGCGCTGGACCGCCTGTGGAACCTTGTATGCATCCTCTTGACATAGTCTTGTTAACGCGTTCACCAGCATGATCCAAGATGACAACGCGATCTTGAAAATAGCTCCTTATTAGTCCAAATATGTTGTTTGGACATGCAATGTACCGTAGTCGATTGAAAAGTGCTGGCAACCAAGCGCTGTCAAAAGCAGCTTTGATTTAGAGAGAGATGGCCACCGCTAACTGTTTGTTTTCTTTTGCCCTTCGGACTAGATCCAATGCAGTGTAAATGGCTTCTATGGCATTCGTTTGTTCACGAAAACCGAACTGGCGGCGGTTTATTTTTCCATTTTGAGATGCACAATGGGTAAATCTTTTGATGAATAAAATCTCTAAAAGCTTTTCAAAGATGGGTAGAAGACCTATTAAACGAAAAGAGCTGAGCTATCCGTAATCTTTCTTGCTTGGCTTGGGGATAATCTTGACATAAGCCACAATCCACTGTTTGGGGAAATGTTGCATTGTTAAACATCGGTTGAGAATATCAATAATTAGTTTAGGATAATTCATGGCGAACTGATGGTATATGTCTGAAGTAAAATGGTCAATACCGGGAGCTTTCTTGGGTTTCATTTGCTCAAGACATCTCCTCCTCAGTGAATGGTGAGTTATCGTCATTGTCAGGTAGCTTAGTCAAGTTTGCTCTGAGCCAATGATGTCGTGGTTCAGTGTCATCAGAATCATATGTGTAGAAATGGTTAAGCAATGCCTCAGCTGTTTCTTTGGCACCAGAAATGAACTTGCCATTTGATTTTAAAGTTGTTGGAGATCATGGAGGTGCGGTGACTTTAAGAAGCCTGTTGGTAAGCGACCAGACATTTTCTTTAGTTTATAAATTATAAAACTCTCTAAAATATTTAGTGGACTCTGTTTTTTACTTGTTGGTGTATTTGGTCTATGTTTTCATTTCTTTGGGATATTATGTCGTCTAAAGGGAGTCCCTGTCGTTTAGTGGTATTAAGCTTTCGGTGTAAACCTATCAATTCACGTTTCATGACTTCCAGTTCCTTGGACCATCATTGAGCTTTGAATTTGCTTTTTGACCTTTTATAATGTACACTTTCGCGACAAGCTGAAGGGATAATTTCAATCACAGTATCAATTAGTTTTTCTAGTTCATGTTTGTTCAGAATGGAGATGTCAATTGTGAGAATATAGGATCTATTTGAGTGTGTTAGATCTCCTTAAATAGAGGCCAGCAGGCTTTATTCGACTTATATAAAAAGGTGGAGGTATTGTTTGTGTAATGAGAGGGATTGTTAGGTGTTTGGACATTAATAGTGTAGTTAGTAATAGTGTAGTAGTAGTTATTATAAAGCATTGTGTTGCGACGATGGGCAAATGCTGAAACTTACTTTCCAGTCTGTGACGTAATCGTAAATAGAGCTCGAGACCATAGTAAGATCGATTATGGAGGTGCCGACTCGGCCATAAGAGGTGGTTTCAAAGGTAGGGGTTTAACTTTCATTACATATGGCCAGGTCATTACTAAGTAGAAAATCTGTCAAATCATCATCTCGTTTGTTGCTTCTATCGCTGCCCCAAAGAGGCCACCCATTAAAATCACCACCTACGACCATGAGGGAATCATTTGTCGCCTTAGTAACGGCGTCTAGCCGGTCGAGAGTATTGTACTCATTGATAACTGGTTCTATGTACACAGACCCTATATACATATTGCGGTTTCCAGTGGTAAGGTTAATAACACTGAGGTTAGAGTAGAATATTGAGTAAGCCCTCTTATTTTTCCACATTTCGGTTTTGCTAAAATGCATGCCTTTATTCTGGTATCCGATGAAAACTGATAGATATCTACTTCGTGTACTGGCTAAAGATCAGTGTTAGCCCCCACATAGGGCTCTTACATCAGCGCTAAATCGAAGTCTCCGGCCAATAAAGAGTGTAGTAGTTCATGGTAACTATTCCTAGATTTATCAATGTTGCACAGTACTATACGTAGGTTTTTAATAGCCACAGTCGTTTCGATTAATGATTCTCTCTATCTCATGACTCGCAGACGAAGACAGATATTAGAGTTGGCCGTGTGTTTCGTATCGTTATGGTTTTAAATTTAATATTAAAGGAAGCGCAGTTAAAACATTTAACACTATGCTGATTTTCTTTATTAGAGCAGTTAACAACCTGATGCTCAATACTTGCACAGTGAGCACAGACGATCTCTGAAGCGGTGCATTTAGAAATCATTTACCCGTACTGAGGCATTTACGGCATTGTATAAAAGGCGAGAAATATCTCTCTGTGTATGCTCTGGTAGTCAACGGAGGCACGTTCCATATTGAGATTTTTTTTGTATAGCTTAGGCTCAGTAAGAAAGACAGCATTGTACAGTTTTTTTTCTGTTATGCCGTTGAAATCGCATTTTAAAATTTTCATTATCGATCATCAAATCAATAATTTCAGAGTTCTGTTTACAGATAATCTCTGAGAGTTCCTAGCTAGCACATCTCTAGATATACCTTTTAAAATAATCATTGGTTTGAGCTTTCGTACAGGCTCAGCTCTTACCTCCAGTTTGCTTTTAAGTCGCCTCAGTGTGTCCTCCCACTGCTGTTTAGTGTCAAATTCGATTCTTAATTAGATCTTTGAAGTTTGGATCCCTGTATGTAACGTTTTTTTTTAAACTTTCCAATACTTCCTGTCTCGTTTTAATTTCTTTCGCTGTGCTGAATATAATGGCTGGTTTGCTAGCTAGAGCAAGGACTGCGGCAGCTGATCTGCTCATGGCAGACGGCTTACCGTCAGCAGTAGCTACCACCTGTGCATATTGCGGTCGCATTTGTGCATATCTTTGCATTAAAATTACAATACTAGTAATTTCCAGTCTTGAAGTTCAAAATCAAATATAATTTAACAATAAACTCAAAAATCAAATCAGCAAAAGTATTTATTTTATTGACGTTCCGGTCTCGACTCAAAAGTCACTGTGTTTTTTCCGTATTCCTTTTGAGTAAACAAAATGTAAATGCTTATTTGAAAAACAATTTTTATTTCTCAGAAGTAATGGTATACTGTTTAAAATCTATTGATATTGAGAAAACCGCGGATCTCTGGGATTTTTTTATAGAATAAGGGTGATAAACGAGCACATACACAATCCACCTGATGGTAAGTGGATGCCATCAGGTGGACATCTATATCTATCCTAAATAAATGCAGATGCGATATTACCCGTGAAAACTAAGATGGAATGTTTCGTTACCAGTAAGAAGTGTCTCTGGTTCTCTACACTAACCATACGAAATAGCAGCGTTAAGCTGATATTTTACGCTGGTATTCTGTGAGAGGTGGTAAGTTTAAATTATTAACGCGATTGAAATGACGTTAATTACATGAAACCAATCAAGCAATACGGTCAAGTTAACCAAATGGTTATGAAATTTCTCAAACAAGAAGTATCACTTAATTTGTAATGTATCCGTCCCGCACCAAAAATGAGGTAAAACGTCATGGAAACTTATTGCCAAACACCATACGTAGTATTGTCTGCGGTCCGTCGGAATCCAGAAAATTTTACTTTGTTATCACTTTATTGTTACACCAGAATGGACCACGTTTCTATAACCTTCATGTATTTTCAAAATATTTATAGCAACCTAAATACTTATTTATAGAAAAAGTGTTGCAGAAGGTAGCAGGCACATCTTATTACAAGTATAATCATAATAGTGAAATTTTGAGTCAACACGTACATTCATCTAACTTAATTATAATATTTGATGATATAGCTTGTGAAACGAAATAAAGGTTGTAACAGAATGAAGTTTGATACATTCATACAAGTAGAATAAACGTTTAAATAGTTGCTATGTCACAAAGTAATCAGTTACATTTAAGTTGTTAAACAGAGTACAATCCTTTAAAATGGAACAAGACCTAAAGAAACAAATTGTAAAATCTGATGCAGCTGTAAAAAGAATGGTAGAAATGAAAAGATGCAAAAAATACAAACAGTCTGGCTTTGGAAACAATATAAAATCCTCTAGTTGTTCCGATTAATATTGTTGCACGCCAGAATTAATGAAAGATACATGGCAACACTAGTTACTACTAGCCTCCTCTAGTATCGAGTAGCAGAACTAGGAGAGTCAAGATCCTTCTAGAAATTTCCATGGAAGAAATTTTTTTATACGATTGGGTGACAAACGAGCACACAGTACACCTGACGGTAAGTGGTTGCTGTGGCCCATAGACATCTACATTTTACTTCGTTTGCGAATCAAAATGCAGATGCGTTATCACCCATGAGGACTAAGATGGAATGCCTCTTTACCAGTAAAACGGGTCTCCGGTTTTTTACACTCACCATACGAGCTATTTTTATTATATTATGATACTTAGCAGTGTTAAACTGCTATATTACGCTGGTATTCTGTGAAAGCGTGGTCCTTCCCCGGTCGAGCCAACCCATTCGTGCTACAACTATACCAGTAATATAGCTGCAGAATGGCTCTATCACGTATAAAAGAGGGTATCAAAAGGTTGCTGTTAGAGTTACTGTGTCTATAATAGATACAATCTCTCCTAAACTCACTATTATTTTTAATACTAGTATCGAGTAGGGGGTGCTTTCTAATTAGATCAAACAAAGATAAGAAATACCTTTATTTAAATCTGGAGGTACATTGGGCCCCGCTTATTTTAAATCTATTTCTGTTATGCCGACACTTGGAAATATTTTTTAAAAATTAACTTTGAATCAAATTTTTAAGTTTTTTTAATATTAATAAATTAGTCCACAAAACAAATTTGGTTTTACAAGAGAGATGGAGCATCGATGAATGACGGTATTGTAGAACCTATCAAATATATTTTTAATATTTTTGAGATGTCTACTACTTACTTTACTTTGTCTACGTTTTGAGACCTTTGTAAAGCTTTTGACTGCATTTATCACGAGACATTAATCGGGAGACTATATTCATGTTTAAAGAAATGTAGTCGACATTGTGTGTCTTATTATAAATTATAATTTCAAAAAGTGTCGCTGGGTCTCATCTGGTTTTTTACAGGACATAGGATAATTTCCAAACCAGTGGTAAAAACACAAATTACATTCATTAAGTACCACTTGAAAATGAAATTGTTTGTTAATTGCAATTTTAAGCGTTGATTTACCACGTGGTTGACGGTGAACGAAAACATCGTGAGGAAACTGCATGTCTGAGAAACAAGAACAAAATTATGTTTCGACGACATGTGAAAAAGAAGAAGTTCACCAACAAGCACTGAAGTAATGGTGTGGACATTTTTTCTTGCCCTAAACCCTCTCAGAAATGATAGGAGACCTATGCCCAGCAGTCAGACTTATATAGGCTGTAACTTTAACTTTTTTTTAATTTAAGTATCACTCGTAATCTTTAAAATTTATGTTAAATAAAAATTATTGTATTAATTGCGCATCTTTGACCTTATTTCTTTAAAGTAGATTGCAGGCGTCCAAGGTTTGCAATAGCTACTAACCATCAGGTGGACTGTTTGTTTGTCACATATTTTAAAAAATGCAGTTTGTATGGAAAAGGAGCCAAAGGCTATTTGGCTCAATACATTTCTCTTGTGGGTTTCTCGAGGAATTATGCAAAATATTGGACGGCTCCTTGGCGCAGTGGCTTCGCAATCAGTTATTGCGTTGGAGGCCGCGGGTTCGAATCCAGCACGGAACAAGTATTTGTATCGCCTACAAATAATTGTTCCGGGTCTAGATATTTGTCCTTGTGCAATTTATGTTTGTAAACTGCCTCCACGACACAGAAAAAATTCCTAGTGTGGGGTTAACGTTTACTAAACAAGAAAAAAAATTAAGTCACCAGTTTTAGTAGATCGGGGCATTAAGGTCATGGTTGGCGGTGAACCTGTGAATGTTGGTATTCCACAACGCTGCTTACCATCGTCTACCCTATTCCTTCTGCATATCAATGATATTTTGCAAACGAGTAACATTTATTGTTATTCAGACGGCCGCACTCGCGATTCTTTTTACACCGGTCGTGGTAATATTTCTCGGTAATACGTCATCGATTGCCAGGACAAACTTGTTTGATATGTAGAGTTTTTGTTAAACAAAATCTCTGACTGTGAGTAACTAAATCTAGCTACGTATAACGCACAAAAAATCAGGTTTGTGATTTTACTGCTAAAAATAACTCCTTAGTCGTATCTCCTCAATTTTAGGGCACTCCTCTTTACTACCTCTGTCAGAATCTAAATCCTTAGCGTTAACAGTTCGAGAGGCATACAGTTCCAAAGTCACATAAAAGGGCCGGCTGAACAAGCATTTAAATACCTTGTTGTGCTCAGTATATCGAGACGGTATTTAATGCCGGCCCACGTTTTTCACACATTTTTCAGTTCTTTTCTTCTATCTTCTTCATTGGCCCGTAAAAGCCTAGGCTATACAGGTGCCATTCCCGCAGTAGGCGAAAATTACGAGGCGATGCTGCTGAAAATTTTCAGCTCTCATCACAATACGTAAAGAAGCATTCATGCCGAAGTTTTGAGTCTAAGTTTGAAGAATAGATATATATTTGTTTCATTTTAATATTTCGTGTGACGTGTTACATTTGTTCTAGATTGCACGTATCAATAACTGACACGAGAAATACTTTTTATCGGAATTCGATAAGACATAGTTTGCTGTGAGTTGAATAATAAATTAGGTGATACTAGCGAAGTCACTAAGCAGAAAACAAAATTTATTTTCGTTATTTTCTATGAGTCAATGCCCATAATATAAATTTCGATAGAATCGGAAAAAAAGTATTAAAAATATAACACGGATTTGTAACAGTTTTATTTGGGATTTATTTTTCTACTAAGACGGTACAATTCTAGATATCGGTTTCAAAGTAACGATACGAATTACGACTTTTTCAGGTTCTAAGTCGAGTTTGGAAATCTTCTTATATTGTGTTTTATTTTTATATCACCAATCCTTTCGTTACATAGTGGATATAGGAAACTATATTTGCTAAACAATGCCTTCGCATCTATAATATTATGTTTTTGTGATTAGGTATTACCACATAAGTAATATTACTCCATCAATTTAAAATAACATATAATTTTGACGAGTAAGAAAAAAGATAATTTAGAAATTAGAAAAAGAAAATAAAATTTTTATTTTATTTAAACATAAGTCACTTAGAAATTTTAAATGCTACTGGCAATCCTAAAAATAATTCTTTCATATGCTTCTTTTTCATCAAATGTACTGATACCTGCAACAATAAAATTTTGAAATGTATGAGATCTTTCTTCAATAACAATAGCAGTACACATGGTGGTATAGATATTCCGTTAACACAAAGTATAAAATAATACTTAAAGAGTTTATTTTTAAGAAAAAATAATGTAAGGTCGGGGAAAAAGTTTCTTCGTATTTTATATACAAATTCAAGCCAAGGTTTTTTCGAATTTTAATTATATTTAATTATAATATATATGTGTCATTTTATTCGATAACTTGTTGTCATCTTGTTGGTAGTGACATAATCCCGTTGCTGTAGAAAGCTTGGGCTTCATGATCAAAAAATGTGATTTAAGTTTTGAAAGTTTTCTCTTGATGTTATCTTACCATTATTTATTATTATTATTATTACCCAAAGAATTCTGAAGAGACCAAATAAGGTGAAAATCTGAAAGTGCAAGGTCAGGACTATATGGTGGATGCATTAGCACATCCACCAAGTTCTCTCAATTTTTGCTGAGCGGCCAAATATGTGTGGTCGAACACCATTTTTCCGTTGATCAGTTTCGGCCGTTTTTTTTTCTTAATTTATGTATATATAATTATATATTATTAAATCTATAATAAATTACATAATAGACTACTTTTTCCTATGGTTTGTAATCACTGACATTGATAAATACTTAAAAGGAGAACTCTGTGTACTGCTGATAATGTAAGTTTATTGTTACAGAATAAACATTTTTGATTTTGATATTTTTTTATTTAGAAGCCCCCAAATTAAATACACATTGCAAACCTTATTATAAAGATACTTTACTTAACCGTTTTACTTATTAGAAAACCCGTGGGTTAACAATGTTTTTTATATTAAGAAATCGTATTTTGAAAACAAGGTGATTGTTTGATTTTCAATTAAACATATGTAAACGAAGACATTATCTTTTAATTTAAAATATCTTTGTGTTCGAGGAGAAGAAAAAGTAGTTACAGACCAGCAACGATTAATATTAGTAAAGTAACTCGAGAACCCTATTGAGTTTTATTGATTATCAAAACTCATTAATATAAAGCCAAATTTGTTGGTAATTGCGATATTAAAATTAGTAACAAATTTTCAAGTACCTATGATATGAAATAGTTTTAATTTGTTTAACATTAGTAAATTCACTTACTTGTGGAATGTTATCCCACTTTCCTTTTGGTTACGAATTTTACATACTAAGCACACTTATTTAAACTAAAATTAACTCTTATTATATAACTAAAATCAATCACAATAGAACCACATAAAATATTTTCTTTTTTTTGTTTAATAGTTAGAAATATAAAGATACGTTTTAAATAACATAAAAGACTTTGGCATATTGTGTTAATTTTAGTTCCAGGTACGGATAATGAGGGCGCTTCAAACTGACATCAGCATTTTGTATGGTATAGCCAGTCCAGCGCACTTGAATATATATAGGTCAGTGATTACAAACCAAAGGAAAAAGTAGTCTATTATGTAATTTATTTCTTTTTTATTGGCCCCTTAAAATCCATTGCTGAACATAGGCCCTCTTCTTGTAGGAAGAATTTTGCCTAATTGTTACGCATGGGAAGCGGAGTGACGATCACCGTACCAGATCTCTCTCGCAACTTTGACACTCCTGTCCATCAGTCTGGGTATTTTAATACTCCCATAAACGAGATGATTGTTAAGGAATAAAACTAATTTTACGGATTTTGTCGCGTTTAATTTTAACTTTTTTTAATTGCCAAAGTATCCTGCAGTTTACAGCATCCATGACCACGGAGAGGACTGAGGTGTTTGATGTCCTGATCTCATGGTTAACGAGAGTCCAATCTAAGCATTGGATGATATGCATGCATGATATCTGGCCAAAAAATATTAAAAGTTGAAAATAGCCTTCGTATAGGTAACACAAATATATCAGAACTTTAAACACTTCAAATCCCTCCGTGATCATGGGTTCTTGTAAAGTGTCCAAGACCTCGAAAATTAAAAAAGTTTTAACTTTACTAATTTTCTTGCCTTTAATTGATAATTAAAATAAGTAAAAATTAAATTCAATAATAAGCGATTAATTAAATCTAAACGAGATGGTTTTATACCGCCATCGCTTACCACATCCACGAGAAGAAATGGGATGACAGATTCTCTTACGGCACTATCACGTACATTTATAGCAATTTTAGCATCTTAAAATAGCTTTGTGAGTGTCTCAATACAAAATCAATATCAATACTAATTTACGTGTGACACCTCCCATAACGCGATTACACGCTCTGTTAGACAAAGCGAACCTCTATAATACTTCGACCAGTCATCCGTTATCATACAGGCCATTGGATATTCCAAATATATAACGCTCAGTAATCTTTACCCTAAGATGCTCAACTTGATAGTATATGTAAAGGTTTATATCGCAAGTTTAGGAAGCTTCTATTGTTTAGGTCGTAATAAATATTGGTAAAACTCTCTGCTATGACAGACGTTCATATTTAGACAATTTATAGGTTGCATTAATTAAAAATGTCAGTATAAAGGATCGGTAACGCACATGAAAAAGCTTCATCAATAAACGACGTCCTAAATGTCCGTTACAGCCTATTAAAGTCCACTGCTGAACGTAGGCCTCCCCCATATATTGCCTAATAAGGGTAATATTTGCCAAATTTGCCAAACTCTGCAAGTGGATTTACAAACCACATCAAGGACTGATGAAAATACAATAATTTAATAACTTTATTCTAGTAACCTAATCAGGATCACCAGGATAAAATAAAATGATCATCATGATCAGCACAGCTCGTGATCAATGCCTGTTGTTTAAATGTTTTTAAGCACTTAATTATTTATCGAACTGTTGATCGGGCTCGAAATATTCTATGCATATTTCATGTCTTAGCACCGACTTTAGATATTAATAGTTCAGGAGAACGATTTTTCATATTGTGTTTGTATAAAATTGGAGAAAACTTTCTTTAGTTGTTCTGTTTATATCTGGCTTGTTTTAATATCAACACATACATTTGATTGAGAAAAAGAAAAATAAAAAACACTTTCTGCCACTTTTTTATTGTTTTTCTGTCAGCCCAAATGAGTGAATCTTACGATAAAATTCGATACATTCTAAAGTTTTATTACAAAAAGGAAAAAAATGCGACACAAGCCACGACACACAGTCCGGGAATTTGAAGGCAAAGATGCAACTCGCTCTGCTCGCCCTCATAAGGATAATGTCGATGTCATATTTGAAAAAGTGGAGCAATATCGGCATATTTGTAGTTACAAAATAGCAGAGGAATTGAGCATTGACCACAAAGCAGTTTTAATCCATTTGAAAAGTCTGGCTATAAGAAAACGTAGGATATTTATTTTGATACCACACGAACCCACAAAAAGAAACCTATTGAATTGTGTACTCATTTGCGATTTTCTATTGAAACGTAATAAAACCGAACCATTTTTGAAAATATTGATCACTGGTAATAAAAAGTGGATCAGTAACGACAAGAACGGTTCGACAAGAATTCATGATTGGATTCAGATCTCTACTGCCAACAACTAATGAAACTCAAGCAAGAAATTAAGAAAAAAAAAACGGCCGGAACTGATCAACAGGAATTGATGATTAATAGAACAATTAACATAGAAACAAAAATATATCAACACAAAAAAAAACTTTATACAAATAGTCATGCTTTTTGCATAAGGCTATGAAATTGCGACTCATTTTTAATTAAAATTATAGGAGAGCTTTCATTTTTCCTAACATAAATTTTTCCATATGATGACCAGCAAAATTTATATTCCTTTGTCTTAGCAAGGTCACGAGCAAGAAAATGTAGTCGTGCCGCTTTTGCTGTAAGCTGCTCACTCACGTATACAGGGGTATTCGTCGGTGGTAAAGCCTCGATGCTTGGCACACAATTTCTCCTTTTGCTTTATTCTGAAATACTTAATCATATTTAAAAACTCAGTTTTTTGTAGTGTTGACGTCAGCTCTGCAACAATTGGACCTTGGTTAATGGCACGTTTATTCCGAACTCTATAGATGTCTTTGATATCGTTTTTCGTAAGGTTGCAACCAATACTTTTAGATAAAGTTAAAACCATCTTAATTAAGTCTTCTTTAGATTCTTTAGTGATTTTCGGAACATTTTTAATTTCGATGCCTGTCTTACGGTTTTCGCTTTGCAGATCCTCGATTTTATCCTCTCATATAGTTATATAATCTTTGTCCTTTTTGTTTTGAAGTTCCATTTGTTCAATTTTTTGTTTTGATTCCTCGTTCTGTGGGGTGAGCAACGCTATAGAAACTTCTATGTTTCTATTTGTACTTTTAATGTCCATCAGAGTAGGGTGTATTTTATTTATTTCTGCTTAATGTTCAGCCAACATTTGTGAAATCATTGATTTTATATCATTTCTAAATGTAACAAAATCTTGCTCCCAGTCATATTCTCTGCTCCGTTTGTTACGCTGTGTGACAAAATGTGGTGGCGTACCCTCCACTTGATCAATATTAGATTTAGAAGTTGATCTGTCATACTTGTCCATCTTAAGCACCAGAAGATAATAACGTTCTTAGAGGCGTGAACCGCGCTATCGTATCTGTTAGAGGTCTTGCCGACTTATGCTGTCGCCAATGACGGACCTTTGTCTTCGAATGCTAAAAATGGCGTATCCTGTGCGTGCACTGATTTGACAAGGTGGGAACTAAAGAATTCAAACTACCTCGTAAGTGGATGATTCGCCAGAAAGTACTAGTGTTGCACAGTATAAACGAAGAGGTTGCATTTTTTTTCTTCTCAGGTGTTTGGTACCTCCACTTGATTTACTGTTAGAGGCCTTGTCCACTTTATGCTGTCGCCAATAACGGACCTTTGTCCTCGAATGATAAAAATGACGTATCCTGTGCGTGCACTAATTTGACAAGGTCAGAACAAAATAATTCGAATTACCTCGTAAGTGGGTGCTGCGCCTGAGAGTACTGGGGCTGCAGTATAAACGAAGAGGTTGCTATTTTTTTCTTCTCAGGTGCTTTGTACCTTCACTTGATTTATGCACTGCTATTTTTCGTAGCTAATATATTAACACTAATTTTATTTTATTTTAAAAATAATTTATACAATATGTCAGTATACGTGTACACCATATGGCGGTCCGGGGGGAAGAGGATCCTAAGCTCTATTTATATCTACGATATTATTATTTTCATCACAAAGATCTGGTACCCATTTTATTATTTCACATCCTTATAAAAAATCTTTTTATCTCTCAAATATGTCTTGTAATTCTTAAATTTCAATAATTCTGTGAAACTCTATAATCAACAAAGCCATCTATTCCATCGATACCCTCTGTGCTTTTCAATCCAGCAAATTTGTTTTTTCTCTTCAAGAGATAGTGAAGTAAACGGGTATGGAATTTTAATTAGGAATATTTTAGTGTACTCTAGAGGGGCTATATCAAATTCTTTTACTATAAATTCATATTTGCTATTATTGAATCCTTGAAGATCTACGATTATTATATTGCTATTCATGATATGTTCTTACCGATATTACTGAGTGGTTTGTACTTGAATATACAATCATTTAAAATCAACCAATAGGCACCTACTGATCTGGTATTTCTCAGTGTTTCGATTTCAAAAACACTAAAAAGAGTCAGTTAAAAAAAACGCTTGCAGATTTTTTTTTTATTATTATGATATAAAAATAGATCAGTTTAATCATAGTTTTAGATTTAGAATTTTAATAAATTTATTTTTAATTTCGATTTTCGATTTAATCTGAAATCCAGAACACGTTTTTTATAGGATTAGGGCAGTTACTAAATATTCCTAAAAATGATTAAATACTCATTATATTACTACACTACAGAGTCAATAATTAAACAAGATATATTTAATATGATGAAATACTTAAAACTCAAATATTGTTTGGTAGTCATCATTTTATGTTTTATTAAATTGCGGCTTTAGGCTTTGTATTTGAATTTTGATATACAGATTTCTGAAAGAAACCGGTGAATTAAATCTGGTAGATAAGTAACACTGATAAAACTAATCCTTAGTTGGATACAAAAATAGACTAATCCTACGATAATCTTCTTTGACGCATGATACCAATTGGGTTTTTCGTTGAAAGCTGATTTAAAGTTGATCAGAGAATGTTGCCAGCGGTTGGCTCATGGAATAGCCTCCAACTCACGGATATTAGAGGTGAGGACTTCGACGTAGTATTCTCCTCGCTCTGTAGGCTCGCTCTGGTGCGTATATCCTGAACCTGTTCGGCGTAATATGTAGCTTTTAAAATCCCCGCTCGGTTAGGTTCAAAATATTTTTCCTGGAATCAACAAAAATACTATTTCAATAAAAGCATACTGATAAGCAATGAACAATAGTTCCATTCCCTACTACCTAGATAAATATATTTATTTACAATGCTCATGACTTGACTTAGTAGTCCTAACTATTGTATCACACCAATCGTGTAAGAATATAATTAAATACGTGTTTATAAAAACCAATGACTTAACAATAATCATAAACATTGTATACAAAGATTATATATATATATATATATATATATATATATATATATATATATATATATATATATATATATATATATATATAATATAAATAAGTCTTTGCACTCATCATACAAACAATAATTGACTCCGGCGGCTTCGAAGCCAAGTTGCTACAACCAATAATGAAAATTTAATACTATGCAAAGTAGATACCCATACAATACACAAATAGAACCTAACTTTTCATCATTTGAATGATAACTCAAATTAATAAAATTAAATCAGATTTGCTTACCTCAGAATCTGTAAAAACGTTTAATTTTTGTTTCTTTCTGGTAGAAGCTGGGGCAAGCAACGGCAATATATCAGCCTCAAATTCCGAGTCGCTTCGAATAGTTCCACTAGTTTCTTGGAGTTAAGAGCTACTGTTTTTGTCTTTGATATATTAATTGGTTTCTTAGCCGCTTTTTTCTTTTGCGAAGTCGTCTGTACTTCAGCGTCTGACTCAAAGGGATTGGAAGACCTAAAAAGTAACATACATTTTTTACAAGCAAAATACATCAGTGTACAGAAACACTCATATGAAAACTATTATAGCGAAACATATCACTTTACTATAACATATAACAAATTAATTATTATTCTATTATATTTAATGAGTGATGAGCCTTAGTGTTACGTACACACTTGCCGCCTTGATGATGATGAACATTTCAAATCTTGCAGACTATGGAAAACACATTGTAACTAATGGTGAAACACCTCCCAACAGGAATATATATATATGCATTTACTTATAATATTATATTATAATCTATTTTGTTACATATAAAGTGTATTAATTTTAGCTTCAATTTTTTTCCTTTTCTTTTAATTGCTACACCTTCGACAAACTCTCACCATCCATGGGTTGACTGGTAGAGAATGCCTTTAGGCATTACGTCCGTCCTTTGTATCCTTTTTTTTTCTAAAGGGACGCAATAAACTTTTTAAATAAATAAATATTGTCCCGTGTGTGTCGTAAGAGGCGACAGAGAGTAACCGAAGGAAAAGATGGGTAGCAGCATATTTCCGATAACAAATCAAATAAAAAAAATGCAATTGCCAACCCGCCTGCCAAACGTGGAAACTATGGCAAAATCCTCTCTATGAAGTTTGTTTTTTTATCGGCTGTGATGAAAAATAATTAATATGATATAAAAAAAATACTAGAAGTTTAAAGAAGCCTTTTTGCCTAAAATTTCCGCTAAAATGAACATATTTCTTTTTTGAATACAATTCATAGATATTTAAACAAAACACTTTATGAATTGCTTAATAATTTATAACTGAACTTTCTATCATTATCGCGTTAGTTAACTTCGTTACAGAGCTTTTGCAAATTGCTTAACTTTAATTAATTAAAACAGAGTAGGTATTAATTTTCAATAAGAGCCATTTAATAAAGTGTTGATATTGTCCTATTTTGTTATCATTTCGTGGATCGGACACATTTGCCTTAAATTTTAAATAAAGTGTCAACCGAATTTCATTTTCCGAACCAGCCCACGTGACATTGTCAATTTTAATTTTGCGTATGGATTTAATACGGGCCCGACAAGAATAAAAGATTTAGGAAGTCATTGTATTCAATGCATGAAATGTATTTTAAGTCTATTTTATCGTGTGCGTAGTGTGACGCCTCATAATTATTATTAATAAATAATAATTAAATTCAATGTAAAGGCATTTAAAAATGTCTTAGAAATTATATTTTAAACAATTAAAATGTTTAAAATTAAGTATAAAGTTCAAATATGTTCATTGGGAATATTGAATATTATAGTATAGTTAACGCATAAATTGTCTCTAAAAAATCTCTAAATTTATTAAAATCTTGTTTAAGATATTCAAAATATATTAAATTATATAAATACAAGTCGATTACATTACAATAATAAGGATAAATAACATTTGTAATATAATAGACAAAATGGATAAAAAAAATTTTAAGTTGAAGAAGGTGTTCTTGTATTAGTCGGAAAATTTCTAAGTTGATGAAAGTGTTCTTGTAATGGTCTCCATAATAAGGGGCGTTGCCGGAGACACATACCCAAGGTTATACATATATATGGGGTGGTCGGCTGACCGACTGCTAGTACTAATGTTGCACAATGACTAGTCCTATATTAGGGACTTATGATAGTAAGGTCTAACGAACCAAAGCATTAATATAGAAGGTCTTTATGATGCATAAGCATTATGATAGCAGAGTTATGACTTGAAGTTCCATATGAATAAGACATACAATAGTATGGTCTATGAAATAAAGCAAATATGTTGAAGGTCTCAAATATGTAAAAGCATTATATTGAAAGAATTGGGACTTGAAAAGAATTATTATAGTGGCGTGTAGATTGTTTCACAGCATCCGAGACCGAGGTAAACTTGGACTCGCTAACCGATGTGTCCTTGACATATCATCTTAGTGCCGGTGGTAAGCGGGTTTGTTGTAGCAATACGACTTGCCCGTGGACATCGCACAACCCTACCGTTTGTGGGCGGCGTCTTAACGCATAGCGTTATGATACGTCGGCTATCTTTCGGATTAGGGTGAGTGTGTTTGGTAGTACTTTTAAGTGCAGCAAGCATACTCAACTTCATGTCTTAGTGCAATAGCGCTATGATACGTGGAGTTTTGGCTACTGACGTCTTAGTACCGTGCTACTATGATACGTTGGTGGTATTTTTAGTTAACAACATTATCAATTTTGTTACCAAAGTCGATAGGGATCATGTGGGTGTGTTGTGAGGGGGCGCCATCCGTATGATAGTTGCATTGATGCTTATTGCTACTTGCAGTATTGCATCTTGTGATGGATCTGCGGGTGTGCTGCACCTGATTCGACGCATCTTGTGGTTCTGGTCGATGGAGGTATGCGGGTGGTGATGTCTACTGGGACTGTATGGGGGACTTTGGGATGGTGTAAGCCCGACGATAGTCGTATTGATGCTTGTTGCATTCTGCAGCATTGCGTCTCTGCGATGGTTGTTTGGCGGGTCGCTCTTCTCAATGGCGCTCTCTGCATCTTGGTTTGATTCACAACCCAAGTAGCTTTGCCCAAGTCGGGTCCCTTCATAGCGGGGCTGCAGACTGTCTGCCCTCCATGATGTTTTATATAACAACATATTAATATATCTCTATAAAGTTCCCACCTTTGAAAGATTGAAGGCAACTTGTTGGTGGGTGAGACAAACATGATCGAAAAATGCATATACTCAACGTCAGTGACACAAACCCTTTCTGATGGCGAATTATTACTAATATCTTATAACTGCCTATTGGCTATATCTGCCATTGTATTGGTTGGTGGAGCATATGTGTCGACCTCATGCGGGTGGTAGCTGGAGGGAGAATCTGAGGAGGCTCTCAAGGCTGCGGCCGAAAGCCGCGCAACGTGGGACCCCATTCCCTTGAGGTGAGCGGTAGACTCATGACACGCTCTGCGGTCAATTGGCCGTGCTGACCATGCAATTGGTGGTGATGCCTTACACTTACATCACGTCTGCAGGAACGGCGGTCTGGCAGGTGGTGGCGCTCACGGACGGCTTTTTATGGCCAGTGTGCCTATTGTTGCCTAACCCGTGTGACGTACATTCACTGTGGCTGGATTTGATCGTATCCTGTATGGCGTTTACACGCACTGACATGCGCGACTTCGGTCGATGTTTGTGCTTACGCACTATCAAGGGGCCAAGTCCTCTTTTACTGGTTCGCCAGTTATTTTGCTGTGGACTACGGTCCAGTTCCCAAATTTGCGTACCCTTCAGGGGGAGCGCATTAAAATGGTTGGCGCTCACCGTGCGCGGCGTGTGCGGAGCCGTGTACCTCCTCCACATTTTTTTTTAAATGTGGAAGAGCGAAGCCCTTGTATCTGGTATTTGATATAAATATTGTGAGCCTTTTCCAAGCGGGAAGGGATTAATTAATAAGAAATTGACTGTTGTGAACCTGATACAAGTGGAATAAGGACAATTTATTGTTCTTAACTTTTATTTGAGCTCTGTCTTCGTGAACGGGGTTATTTAGCTTATAAGACACTACCAACAGCTTTCGATTGCTCTCGCAAATATTCATTCTTCCAAGATACACCTAAAAGAACTAAGTTACTATACAAACACAACGTAAATAAGGGTCCTTACTAAGACGATCACGCCATAAATTTATTATACGGCCTATATTTGAACCTTTAGAAAGATCAATGTATGATTAATATACTGGTCACGTAATTTAGATATACTTGTATAACTTATAGAAATAGATTCTAAAGGAAATAAAGGTATAAATATATATAGAAAGAGTGAAGAGATGAGAAAAGGGGGGGGGGGGGGTCGTTACAGTAGCAAGCAAGCTCTTCTTCTTTTAACCATGATGGTGAACAGTGGTGAACGTGACGATAACGTCTTTGCGGTTGATGTATTAGATATCTACGATTGTAGATAAAGTCACGTTGTATCAAAAGGATGTACAGGGGTTAAGCATATCTTTTAAAATGCAACTTTCGTTCACCTTTCTTATTTCAAACAAATCAATCGTTTAAACTTTGTCCTATACGCTGTTCTTCTTTCTCTTCATCATTAGTTCATAAAATGTAACTATTGAAGAAAGGCTACCTTATCTACCTTAAGATTTGTCTTAATCGCTACGTTTGACAGAAGGATTGGCGATCGCAGTTGCTCATACCTTATTCGTTGCTCCCTGTTTCCCCTCCAGGTATTTTACGATTGGCATATACGAGAAGTTTTTGGTGCCAACTAGCGGAAGCCATTAGATTTTTCGCCACCACACGTTTTGTAGCGCATTGTGCACCGTGCTGTTTATAGCATATAACTATATAAATCCCACACAAATACCCCCGTATATTTCGAACCCAGGACCTCATGATAAGCAGTTGCGTTGACAACCACTAGATCAACGCAGCAGTCAGAATCCTAGGTCGGGCCAAAAAAATCAGTTATTAAATTTTTACGTCAAGAAACGCTCAATAGCTCCCGAAGTCAAGAAGCTGGCGGTGCCTCAACCCCGTACCTCGAAAAACATGTAAAGCCGTTGGTTTTGCGACTCATCTCTCTCCGGTTATGTCGGTTTACCGTCCCACCGGACCACGAGAACGATAGAATAGAGAGTGCACCTTTACATCCGTATACACTTGGACACTACAATCCTGTTCTGCACCGATAGCTTGTCTCAGTCAAGGCTGTCCGCCGTGGCCGTAATTCAGTCCGGAGGACATTATTATTATTATGGGTTATCTGTAAAGTTTTCTCGTCTGGTTGGGCTGTATAAATATATAATTTTAAATTAAAATAAAAATCATACATAAATATCAATAAAATAAAATGAATATATTAAAAATACATAAATAAATAAAAACCCAACCAGATGGAAGCCCTCGGCAAGGGAGACCAAACGGCCGAGGTTTAGAGAAAAAGGGATAGAAACTGAAAGAAAGAAGAAAGATGCGGGCGGTATTATTGTCATTATTATTACACCCATATTTATGCCACATCAGCCTGCAAATCCAAAATTAAAACTAAATAATAGCATTAAATTATTAAAGGCATTAACTCCGACAATTTGGTAAAATTACGATTACGCAGTAAACTCTAACGATATCGCAAAGAAAGTTCTGCAATAATCCCTTAATAGTCTTGGAATTGGCTTGAGGCCGCTTGTGTAATTAATAGGGTTAATATTTATAAGCCACGTAAATAATTTAATTCGTTTTATCTTCTCTTTTAATAAATAATAAAAACTTTGTAGCTGATCAATTCGGAGGATTTTTTATACAAGTAATATTCCGATGAAACACTCTCTATAGTATAGCTCAGTTGCATCACAAAATACTGTATATTTCTTTACAAAGTACTGTATATTTGTTGTTATGTGTAATTGTGTAAAATTTTTACTTTATTCAAATTAAATTATATTTAAATTTTATAATTCAATATATAAAATTTATAATATTTTTTTAAAATAAGCCTTAATACTGATATGTTTTATATTGTGAGAGAAAAGAATCGGAGATCTGTTTTACTAGAAACGAGGCACCCCAAATTAGACCTTAAGAGTAACAATGTATTCTGTATTTTGATAGTTAATCGAGGATGAAGGTAGATGTCTATGGGCCACAGCATCCACTTATCTACTATTGAGGATAGTCAATTAGCACACAATCTAGCTTTACATTGTAAGTCAATGCTATGGCTTTTAGACATCTACAATTATCAATTAAGAATGAAATTACAGATGCATTGTTACCCGTGAGGAACTAATAGAACGTTAACAACGGACTTGTCGTTGGATCTCGTCACTGCATTTACGAAACGTCAGCAAAATATATCCAGTATCAAGGAAAGCATTAACTAAATAGCCACATCTAGTTGTTAGATGATGTCAGTATGTAAATAAACATATTGTAGTTATTTATTTATATTGAAAATAATTTTGAATTAATTTGTTGTTTAGTGAATAATTAGTGTAGTGTAGTGTGTCTATTATATTAATAACTGTTTACGTTCGTAAAATAAAAAAATAAAAGTCCTTTTCTGCGAATACTACGCAAGCTAAGCTAAGGTCTGCTTGTGATATTTAATTTACTATTTGACACATAATTTTTTTTTTATAGGATAAGGGTGACAAACGAGCTCACAGTCCACCTGATGGTAAGTGGTTGCTGCGGCCCATATACATCTACATCTATCCTCTATTACAATTAAAAATTTAGATGCGTTGTCACCCGTGAGGACTAAGATGGAATGCCTCATTTCCAGTAAAAAGGGCCTCCGGCCAAAGGTTAGGTGTCGTATGTATACGGGAGGCGAAGAGGCTAATCTATTTAATGAAAGAGGAATCGTTAGGCCTACAATTATTGTCAATATAATATTCTTGGATACTTAGAAAACTATGTAAAAGGAAAAATCATTACTTCTTTGACGGTAAGAGATGACATTCGGATTTCTCAACGGCCTTAATACAATAGTATATTTTAAAAATTATCATGTGATACCAAAATCTGACATTTAAATTTGTTAGTTATCAGCGTTTAGCAACAAAGTAGACCCCACATAAACGGAGTCAGCTTTTAAAATGAAGTGGCACCAAATAACTTTTGGCTCTGAGAAATAATAAGCATGTATTTTTATAGCATATTTTATCTCATTCGGAACGCCATCGAATGAATTTGTGTGATAAAAACACATTATATATTGTATTATACAATGAAGTTCCATTTACATCTGTCTGTTTGTGTTACGTATGTCAGAAAGGGACACTGTTAATTTTGTCAAGTTTTTTTGATAAAGGCATAGGTGTAGTAATTGTCAAGCCGTTTGCCGAATCTTGTGATTAGGCAAATGGTCTTACTGCAGGGGAGGTCCACATTAAGAAGTGGACTTTCTTCCACAAAATTATGAATAGTCATGAAAAGGAAAAACAAAGGAGGGAAGGTCTTTGTCACGGCTCGTTCAGCAGCGGACTCTGCAACCTCCTAAGACACCTTCATGGTTCACATACGTTGGGTTCGGGAACAACGTATGTGAACCCCGCAACGGAGTAACACACAGGGGTATGGACCTCTTCCTTTTCTTCAAATAGGTTCAGACGGGGATTACGGGTCTTCCGAGGTCGTCCCGGTCCCAACGCCTTAATTCTTCAATATGTGCCGCGCTAGCGACACCAGACGAACTGTACTTATTTTTAAAGGTGAAGGATCCCTTGGGAATAAAACAGAAATTATCTTCAAGCCACTCCGTGAGAGAGTAATTACTTTCCCTATCACTTCCCTATATGCTTTTCTTTCTTGATTATATTATTTACTGGTAGCTGGTCCCGAACGATTTGTATGTTATCCTGTCTTCCGCATGTATGCACTGTTGCATACTGCAGGTCTCGGGCCTCGGGGCTGACCCCATTACCCGGAATCTCCTCGCGGTGCATTACTATGCACCGGTCGTGGGAGCTGATTGGCATTGTAGGCGTGGTACAGCGATCCGGGTTTGACTCCTCGGTCGCTGCATGGTGAAAAATAAAATTTTTGCCTGAAAAGTGCGGCTAATTTGGCGTATCGTCCTGAAAAAGGCGCCTAATTTGGCCTAAGCCTGAAAAAGGCGCCTAATTTGGCCAATGGTTTTCTGTGTGGGCCTGGCCGTGTAAGTCGCCTATTGGCGGCTAATTCGGCCTGGGTGTCTGGGTTGGCCTATCTGCGGCATTGCGGGTTTTACTCGACTCTCTATTCGATATAGAGACGAGTTCTCTTGGTAGAGGTTGCCCGTCCGGTGGCCGAGCATGTAGAGGTGCGATGTTGTTAAGATGTTCGTGCGGCCCGTTGTCAGTGCGGTCGAACATACCGCGTGCTAATCGGGCCACAAATTCTTGAATGGTCTCCATCTTTAATTTGGCCGCGATGACGTCATTCCGGACGTAGCGACCTGCACCGACGATGGTCCGTAGAGATAGGTTCTGCTGAACCTGCAGCCGCTGCCTCTGCCGTTCGCTCAGGAGTGCGTACCAGGCCGGTGCGGCGTAGGTGATCTTCGTCCTTATGTATAGTTTATAAATCTTTAACTTGATTTTCGGCGGTAGTTTGGATGCCAGGACTGGACGGAGCATCGCCCGTACACATCTGGCATTGCGGACGACGATGTCGACGTGCGCGGTCATGCGCAATATCCTGTCAATCCGGCACCCAAGGTAAGTCACGGCCTTTTGGTACGCAATCTCCTGGCCTCTAAGCGTCAACGGGGGCGGGAAGTTCCGGTAGCGGCGGGTGAGGAGGGCGGCCGTTTTCCCAACATTTACAGCCTATGTATATGTATATGGATGAGTGGAGGATACTCATCAAGCCACGGTGGCAGCAGGTCCAGCAGGCGCTGCATCTTGGCGACGGCGAGATGGGGACTTCTGGACGAGGTGAAGTAGGCGCTATCGTCCGCATATAGCGCCAGCTCTACGTCGTCCTCCCATTCGCGTAGATGTCCTGCCAGAGTAGGGATGTCATTTGTATAAACCGCGTACAGGATCGGCGAAAGACAGCTGCCCTGTGGTACGCCAGCTCTTATGGGTTTTACTGCGGATTCGGCATCTTCGACACAGACGTAGAAGCTCCTGTCGGCTAGAAACGACGCCACTAGCCGCAGCATAGCCGGAAGGACACTCGTCTGTTGTTCCATCTTGTAGAGTAAGCCAGAGTGTCACACCCTGTCGAACGCCTTCTCGATATCGAGGAAGACGCCCAACGATGTGCGATCCCGGTTGTATTCGGCCGCCAGGTGGTGCTGCACTCTGGTCAACTGCGTTGCTGTGGAGTGTCCAATCCTGAATCCATGTTGTTCCGCCCGCAGTTTGATACACGGGCGGATTTTTCTTAAGACAATCCGTTCGAATAATTTTGCTATGTGCGGTAGCAGCGTTATAGGTCTGTAACTAGCTGCTCTACGCCTGTCCTTCCCGGGTTTCAGCAGAACTATGACCTTGCCTCTCTTCCACTCCTCCGGGAAGTGTGAAGTCCGCAGTATGCCATTGTAGAGTCGTCCTAGCTCTACAATGGCTCTATGGGGCAGCTGTCGGAGTGCAGCGTTCGTGATCCGATCGTGCCCCGGCGCATTCCTTGGTTGCAGGCGGGCATTCGTCCTCCGCATTTCAACGGGGGAGATGAACCATTCTCCTTCAAGCGGTGGCGCGGGTGACGACAGGAACTCCCGTACGCGGCTCTCCTTTAGGGCATGAAGATCCATGTACTCCGCACTTGTTGGGTTCGGCATAAATTGCTCGTCGAATTGCTCGAATAGGATATCCGCTCTACCTTTGGCCTCGTAACAACGCCCGCCCGCGCTGTTGGTCAGCGGGCAGACGGGGGGTCTAGTCTTAGTTAGCTGTCGGTTCAATTTGTAGAGCAACGCTTCCTGATCTTCAGCCTTCCATATGCGTCGCTCCCAGGCCCTTCCTCTGTAGGCCTGTAATGCGACCGACAGCTCATCCGTCAGTGTGTTCAATCTGCATTTTATGCGTGGTCGGCGAGTGCGTGCCCAGAGCTTCCTCAGCGCTCGTTTGTGATTTAGCTGCGCACGAATCTCTCGTAGCAGCTCTTCTCTGCGATGTGTTAGAGGGACGATCGTAGAGGCCGCGTTGAGGGCATCCTGGATGTTTCGTGTAATTTTAGCAGCAGCGGTCTCTACGTCGTCCGCCGAGGTAATGGGTGTATATGCTGGAGGCCTCTCCTGCAAGTATTGCTGATAGAGCCTCCAGTTGATCTTGGTAGTAAAAGCTCTGGGCAACGTAGACACCGCCTTGAGGCCAATGGTTATCAGAATCGGTGGGTGCTGAGACATCAGGTCGTACAGCACCTCTACCACTACCGGGTAATTGACATTCCTAGCGAGCACGATGTACAATACATCCGGACTCTTCCTGTGGTCGGTCGGAACGTGCGTTGGTTCTTCGGGACCTAAAACGTCATAGTTGTTATTTTCTGCGTCCTCGTAGAGCTCACGACCCGGCGGGTTGATCATTCTGGATCCCCATGCCGGGTGTTTTGCGTTTAGGTCCCCCGCGATGATGGTTGGTGCTGAGACTTCCATGATCGTGCGGATGTCTGAGGAGTGAAATGGAGTCCCTGGCGGGCGATATGCTGCGAAGATCCTCAGTTCCTCGCCCGCCGCCCCCATTTTTATGCCGATGGAGCACGTCGTATGGTATGACGGTAAATCAAGCTCTAGGTGGACGATGTCTTTTCTCACTAGAACCGCCGGGCCTCTATAGGCGGTTCCTTGAGCATTGACTTCGTCCCTCCTGTAAATGTGGTAGTTGGGCATCTTGATGTGCGTAGATGGCCTCAACTTCGTCTCCCCCAGCAAGATAACGTGTATATCCTGTTGTTGAGCTGTAGTGCGGAGTTCATGGAGCTTCTGCTGGATACCGTCCGCGTTCCAGTAGAGCAGCCGCAGGTTCTTATCACTCGCATCTGTAGTGCCGAGCCAGTAGTAGTGACAGTGCTCGCATCACTGCAGTAATTGTGTCGGCGCCGGCTCTGATGTCTGTCAGGACCTGGCTACCGACCTCAATGGCGATGCCAACCAGCCTCAGGATTGCGTCCGTTGTAACTGCGTTAGCGGTTGGTTGTCTAGTTGTTTTAGTTGGTACTGGTCTCGGCTGGGAATAGGTCTCTTTCCTTAAGGTAGAGCGCGCTCTATGTGTAGAGCGGGCTCTATTTTCTGATAGAGCCCTTTCTGGCGCTCTACCTTCTGTAATTATCTTCTTGACAGCCTGCGCCTGCGAGGCTATCGTTACTGTTGGTGCTGGGGTAGAGGTCGCTGCCTGAGGAGGAGGCTGTGGCTTCTTCTTCTTCCTCCCCCGCTTTCTCTTCTTAGGCGGTTGCCGTTCTATGGCGTCATTCGCGGGGGGCTGTAGAGTCGCCCCGGTGGTTGCTCTTACAGCAGGTTGTGCTGTTTCCTTAGATGCGGGTGGCGCAGGTGGTGCAGTTGCGGGTGGGGGGGGGGCAGATTTCCTCCCTCTCCCCTGATGGTTGCCCACCCGTCTTCATGAATCTCTACCCTGGGGCGACTCTCAGGGACCCTCTGCGGTGCTTCCGGCAGTAGTCCCGGCAGAGTGATCCCCTGCTTCCTGGCAATCCTCCTCAGGACTGGGCAGCGTCGGTCATTTGCGGTATGGTTCTTTGCGCAGTTTGCTTCCTCTCTACTCCGTGGGCAATTGCTCGCTATGTGATCCCCTGCACAGCGGACACATTTCACGGGTCTGTGGCAATTTGCGGATGCGTGTCCAAAAGCCTGACAGCGGTGGCACTGAGCTGGCCCCACTGCCAGGCTTCTGTGACAACCCCTTTCATAAAAAGTAGTTCGTCGACTGCATAAAGCTGGTTGAGCTTCTCTAGGTTTAAGTGTTCCAGCTGTGCATAGTAGAGGCACCCAGGTCTGCCTATACGGGGCGGGATTGCTCTCACATATGTAATGGGGAATCCCTTTGCCCTAACAGCCTCTGTTATTTGGACGGTATCCGTGCCCACTGGCAGCCCCTGGATGACCACTTTAGTGGGCTTCTCCTCCTTCGGGGTGTAGCAGCACCAAGACAGCTCTGGTACTTTCGACGAGGTATTTTTGAATTGCCCGGAATTCTTCTGGGCTTTGTGGGGTGAATCGCACAACTTTTCCGAACGGACGGGCGTTAGGAGGGCGTCCTAGTTTCTTATTTAGTATCTCGAAGTGCCTCGTCCAATCCGGGAGGCACTCAGCAACAATCGGTGGGTATCGTGCCTTCTCTTCCTCATTTTGTGGTTGAAGGATGTTGGCTGTCTGTGGTACCGCTGGCATCGCTGCCAGTTGGGCGTAACTGGTCGAGGGCCTTTGGCCGTCATCCTGTGGAAGGCCCGATGGGTTAGTGGGTGCTGATGAATGTCCGGCGGTTGCTATGGTGGCATACAATGTAGAGTCCCAACCGTAGGACTCTTCTTCTGCCTGCTCAATCTCGGTCGCGTCCATGCTCCTGAATAAATAAAAACCTTTTATTTATTCAACAAAACATGCCTATTTTACAACATATGTACTAAGTTAGAATTCTTAAATATCTAACATATAAGGTTGAAACAATGTTCTTTATTGGAAAATACAAATATCCCAACTAACATACAATAGTTTAATTTACATTTTTCCTATACATTTTACTATTTAAAACAGTTTTAAATTTCCTATAAAAAACTATCAATATTTCACTATTCCAAAAAAAATTTTTACATGGAAATAACACATAATTCACCTATTTGCTCATACAGTCAATATGAAACATTTTACAAGTCCATTTTACACAAATTGCTGAAATTTACAAACATTTAAATTTTCACTTATTCAAACTTTGATTCTATAAATTAGCGTGCTGTTGTTATCTGCAACTAGATGAACAACTAACTTTTACCCTACACCCCGTTATCGGTAAACAGGTGAAATTTTAGTCCATTTTACTGTTGTCCGTTAACACAAAATGAGCAACCTATCCTTACTCGACTTCTATTGTCGGTAAGATGGCTTCCAATAAGAATCTCCTTATCAGATATCAAAGTTGTTATCAGTCACCATGCTCTTATCAGATAACACAAAGAAAATATTTTATAAACCAAACATTGAAAATAGACATTTTATTTTCATACAAAACGTATCAAACTTATATAAGACAATGCTTATGTAAATAGTTTACATTAATTCTATTTATACATAAAGAGATCATTTCGACCGGGGAACAAATCCTGGTCTCTAGCTTTATTTTAATATTTCTTTAAATTAACGATATTATTGAAAAGGTAATTTCTACGGGCAACTGAACCCGGGAACATAATTTATATCTTAAAAATTCCCTTTATGAATTTATTAAGAAAATATTACTAAGAAAACGACGAACTAGTCCGGCCTAGGAATCGAACCCAAGACTTTCAAATTATTAATTCGACATTTCTTTAAGATTCAACGAAGCGTTTTCTTATTAGAATATTATTGCTCGATAAGCTGTTTTAGAAGCTGTTCGTAATTGGTTAACTAATAAATTTAAATGTTCTTTATAGACGCGTCGCCAACAAGTCATTATAATAATTGTGGTCATAATATCTTCCGGATCGAAATTCAGTCACGGCGGCCAGTCACAACGGAGACTAGCCATCTGCGCAGAACATATGTGCTCTCTCTATTCCCTCACTCTCTTAATCCGATGGGGCGGCAATCCAACACGACCTGCTTTCCGAAGAAAGGGGGTGACACACCGCTAAATTCCTGAGAATTTCTCGACAAAAAGCCCAACTTATTTTTACCTCACCCGGTACATCGTGATGAAAAGTTAAGCTTACGACTACTTGACCAACAAGGTCAGTTATTGAATATGAAATGTTATAACCTGGAAAACTAATATTTATTTATTTATCTAAAACTTTATATACACAGGTGGTATATAGGCTGACTTAATGCCTAAGGCATTCTCAACCAGTCTACTTGGGATGATGCAGACATAGAATGAAGTAGGTGTAATAAAAAGTTAATATGCTAATACTAAACTAACATAACAAAAAAAATTTTAACACATGGAAATAAAATACATAAGATATAAATGGTAATAAAAATATAATATTAATATAAAAATAAAATATAATAAAAATAATTAGATAATAAAAATGTACAATACTTAAATATATATTAAAACGTCAGGTGTATGTAACTCATGTAGATATACAAATATACACATAATCAAATAAAATATATAATATACATAATAACAATATATATATATATATATATATATATATATATATATATATATATATATATATATAATATATATGTGTGTGTGTGCGATCCAAAGGAGAATAGATTGAATGTGGAAGAGAAGAATGAACAAGTCCAGAGCTATGGGAGGGACATAGGAGAAGAGGGTTGTTCGTAGAGTGGAGGTTTCTCTCATGACTAGCGCTAAGCAACTGAAAGTAAGGAGATAAGTAGGAAGGGGAAGTTGGAGACATCAGGATAGATAAAGAGTGGTGAGTGCACGCAAACTACGGTGTTGACGAATAGGTAACCATTTTATTTGAGATCGATACGTGGATACATGGTCATACGAGTATTTTCGAAGATTGAAAATGAATCTAATTCAGAAGACGGTCATATTATATGACATTATCTGCATTCAGGTCGAAATAACACACATCACCATAGTCGATTAGGGGAAAAATTAAACTTTTCACAAGTATTGCTTTGATTGCAGATGGTAGAAATTTTTTTAGGCAATAGAGAGAACGAAGGTTACCGGTAACTTTCTGGCTAACGGTCGATGCTTGGTTTTTCCAACTCAAGGTAGAATCAAATAATAAACCTGGATCCTTCACAGTAGAACACAATTGAATCTCACTACTATTAAAAACGATAGGAGGTAGAGCTACTGTTCAATCTATAAATCATCCGACGGCTACCAATTATTATGGCCTAACACTTCTAAACGGAATGGGATCCGCAACTCGTTCGACTATTAAACGAAGTGGGAGCTTATTGCAGGGCTCCGTATCGTTTAAGAGTAGACTTCTTCTTGACCATAGGATGTTGAAGTTAAATGAAACTACTGTTTGTATAAAAAAACAAGAGCAGCTTGTGAAGTGTAGCTTGTTGAGGCAGTGTAGAGATGTCAGTTGGGCTGGATGCAGAGCGAACGATGAGCGCGTGACGAGTGATGAGCAGGTAATGATTTGGGTCACTCACAGGACGCCTTTTATTTCATTCGGTCAGTTGCACAACTCGTGCAAGCGCCCGTGAGGCGCATATGCTCCATTTGACCAATGAACGGACAGGAGGGAGGTGTGCGGGGTGTTGTTTAGTATGACTTATAATTTATTTCACAATATTACATTTTCGTACAACAAATCTTTGCAAACAAGTATTAATAAGTATGTGACACAATATAAGACATACAGCAAATCTTTATAAACAACTACTTATAAGTATTTAACAAACATTATAAAACACACAACACTTTACATAGGCATACAAACATTAATTATGTATTTGACAAACACTATAAAGATATACAATAGATCTTTATTTGGCAATAACTACTAGAAATACATAGGTGACAATCACTATAAAGATATACAATAACTCTTTATAGGTAAACAAAGCATTAATAAGCTTACGTACAATTGTAAGCTTACGTGACTAAAACTTAAATAACTGCATAGATCGTCTTAAGGGACATTCTACATTAATAATGTCTTAAATCTAGACTTGTTATTTACAATCTCCCCCTCGTGCGCAAGCACTAAAAACTGTTTTAGTCCGTTGTCGTAATTGCAATGAGGCGAGAGGCCGGACGGCGCACCAAACCCGTTGCTGTTCTTATTTCTTAGATTAACTTTTAGATTTTTGTGTTGAGAGTTGGAGCTGGACCGGGGCATTAAAAGAGGTCTGTATTCCGCTGACCAGCGTGCCCAAAACTCGTCAGCTAGTGCTTGAGTGGCTCTCCAGGAGCGTGGGTTTAACTTTGTGTCTTTAAATGAACCAAACGGAGACATCCCGCTAGAGCGCCCAATAAGAAAGTGATTGGGTGTCAGCGCTTCTTCATCCAAGTTGGGGTTCACCGGAGTCAGTGGCCTCGAATTAATCACATGCTCGGCTTCCAGCAGTAACGTGTGCAGCACTTCGTCAGGGGGCGACCTCTCCTTTAGTGTGACTTTTAATGCTGTTTTTACTGATCTGATCAATCGCTCCCAGGCACCGCCCATGTTTGTGGCTCCGGGTGGTATCTTTTTCCAGGTGATCAGCTTTTCAGATGCGAAGGTGTTAAGGCTATGGTCGTTGTTTTGCATAGCTTCAGCGATTTCTCTTTCAGCTACCACGAAGTTGGTTCCGTTGTCGCTGTATATCACGTTCGGTGTGCCCCGGCGAGCCATCATTCTTCGTAGGCTCATGATCATGGAAGAGGCCGTGAGGGCTGTGGCCACTTCTAAGTCCACAGCGCGTGTAGTGAGGCATGTATATAATGCGCCCCACCTTTTTTCTATCCTTCGCCCGATTGTGACCTGCATGGGCCCGAAGTAGTCTACAGCTGTTGCAGTGAAGGGCGGTTGATTCTGGGCCAGCCTTTCTGCTGGTAAGTCGCCTAAAGGGATTTTTGATGGAATCCCCCTATAGGTCCGACACCATTGGCATTGGTTGCATATATTGCGTATAACGCTGCGTAGTCCTATTATGTGGTATCGCTGTCTCAATTTGTTCATGACGGTCTGGTGGTTGCCATGATTGAAGGTTGCGTGCGTGTGATGCACCAACAGTCGAGTGAAGCCTTCTTTGGCGTGTAGGACTGGCAGATTGTGTTCGTTTTTTATTCTACTATCTAAACACATTATTCCGTTGCGGTCGATCTTCACGGATAGTTTGTAGAATGGTGACTTCTTGGATGATCGCCGCCCAGCCTCTATGGTCGCGATGTCTTCGGCGAACGAGTTATATTGACTCCTTCTTATGAGCAATAACTCCGCTAATTTTATATGGCTCGGTGCGAGTTCAACATTTGTGCCTCTTTTGAGTAGCTTGGCTTTAAATATCTCAGCGGCGAGCAAAACGGTGGCAGCGACGCGAACTAATCGACTGTATTTTGAAAATCGTTCTAATTCGGGTAAGTAATCGCTAACGTTACGCCTAATGATTACGTGAACTTATTTTAATATTCTTTCTTCCCCTGAAGGGGGTAACGATGTTTCATTTAGTTTGTCCTGCGGCCACGTCGCGGGTTCGTTCCTTATAAACGCGGGTCCGGTAAACCACCTGTGTTTCGAATTAAAATCGGCAGGTATGCCCTTGATTGCGTCGTCCGCGACGTTATCTGAGCTGGGTACCCATCGCCAATCGGTTGGCGAGGTTAGGCTTTCGATTTCAGCCAATCGGTGTGCGACAAACGACTTGAACGTGCGCGGGTCTGATTTAATCCAAGCTAATACGGTTTTAGAGTCTGACCAATAATGATATTTTAATATTTTATAATCCAACTCGCGTCTGACCGATTCAGCTAATCGACTGCCTAACACTGCGGCTTGAAGTTCTAACCGGGGAATCAATATTGGTTTTAACGGAGCTACTTTGACCTTGCCTGTTACCAATCGCGACGTCTTAGTGCCGTCCGTTTTTGCACTTACGAAATATACAGCAGCGGAATACACCTTTTCACTCGCGTCACAGAAAATGTGTAGCTCCCCTTCTCCAGATGGCGTGGCAGGTATGTACCTATCTATTTCTAACTTTTTTAACAGCTGTAAGTTATTTATAAGTGATAACCATGTCACGTGATGCTCGGTTGTGATGTGGTCGTCCCAATCTATCCCACTACGCCATATTTCCTGTATAAGACACATTACCCTGTATTACATTATCATCGTGATAGGCGAAACTAAACCTAGCGGGTCGAATACCGACATTACTGCGCTGGTTACCTGACGCTTGGTAGGTAGTGTGTCACCTCTAATTACACTCTTGGGTGTGTTTCTAAGATTGACATTGAAACCTTACGTGTCGCGTGTGTGATTCCAAATAAGACCTAATGATCTCTCCGAATCACTTTTACCTAGCGTGGTTATGTCGCTTCTACGCGTATAAGTGACGTCGCTATTTGCCTCGGGCTCGTTCGAGGCCCACCCACGTAACTCGAAGGATGCGTTTCTATGTACATTGCACATGTCATTTACCATTGATTTTGCCTCGCTTTCGGAGTTGAACGCGCCTAAGTAGTCGTCCATATAAAAGTTACGTACTGTAGCCTTCGCGACCTCGGGATGTTGATGACTGTGATTTTCTGCGTTTTTATTTTTAACATAGATGGCCGTGCATGGTGATGATGCCGCCCCGAATATTAAAGACGTCATCCGATACTCTTGCGGCGGCCCCTCTCTGTTCTCGCCCCTCCATAAGCTATCACGGTCCTCCTGTATAATTTTTATTTGTAAAAACATTTCTTTTATGTCGGCTACGACAGCAATACGACCCTCTCTAAACCTAATTAATACGCCGAATAACGACTGTAGTAAGTCAGGGCCTGCTAATAACGCGTCGTTTAGGCTTTTCCCCCGCATTTGGCTGCTGCGTTGAACACTAACCTTATTTTGCCCTTCTGAGGGTGTACGACAGCGAAATGCGGCAAGTACCAGCTGCGTGGCGACGTGGCTGGGGCGACTACTTTTCAGCGTAGCCTGCTTCTATAAGATGGTTTATCTACTTACTATATTCGGTTTTTAGGTTTTCATTTTTATCTAATTTATTTTCTAAGCTATATAGACGACTGAGGGCTTGTTTTCTATTGTTCGGCATCTCCTCAGTGTCCCTTCTCCAGACTAAGCTCGCTTCGTACCTATTGCTATCGTCCGTTTTTTTACAAGTCTTATCTAGAATAGCTAGGGCTCGCTGATCCGGGTCGGATGTCGGTCGGCATGCCTCTATTCCTAGAGATTCTGTGCTGAAAAAATTTCTTATGAGCTCTGATGCGGAGTCATCGGTTTGTGAGGGCCGTTAATTATCGCGACAGTATTACCGGGCCGTTCGTTGCGACCATGCAACACCCACCCTTATTTAGTTAAAAATGCTACGGGCTGGTTTTTATTAACGACGCGCAATTGCCTGGACGTAATTAAGTGCCAGTTGTCTTGGCCTATCAATATGGTCGGTTGCCCCTGTTCGTAACATAGTTCGTCCTCTATCTCCTTTAGGTGGTTGCACTGTTGCACTAACTCTCTGGTCACCTTTTGTGGCGATAAATTTAAGTTCTCTATTGTGCTCGCATTTGTAGTTTCTAAGTTTCTGTTATATAAACCGCGAATGGACAATTTCACGTGACATGATTCTGTGTCGTTTATTTGATTTCCCCCTACCCCTTCTAACGTCAAGAGCCGTCCGCGCCCTCTGGGAACTATCGAATCTGCCATGCCCCTTTCGATCAATGTCATAGTTGATCCTTCATCTAACAAGGTGTACGTGCTAGTTGTTCCTATTGGATCGTTTATATCGACCGGCACTATCTTTAAGTAGGTGTTAGACGCATGTACGTGATTTATTGAACTTACGTTACCGTGGTTGACTGTCAATTTATTATCGCTACCGTGTAACATTTTATGGTGTGACGCTTCACACCCGTTTACCCCGCATGGTACGTATTTGCATTTGACCGGCCGCCTGTGTGACTTGCCAAGGCATCGATAACACAGCCTGTTGCGCTTGGCCGTGTCCCATCTTTCGCTCACGGCTAATTTAGCAAAGTCTGCACATTTTTTGACATTGTGATTACCGGAACACATCGTGCATGTGTCATTTGATTCAGCCGATAACTCGACTATCGGTCGTGATGGGTGAGGTTCCGATGTCTGCCCTTTTTTGTACGGTTTATTAATGGCTGCTATCGTTTTACGCGGCGAATTTTCAATGTTTTCCGATCGGTCGCACGAGCTGTCGCTGCTATCGTCGCGGTGCCGTATGTGGCGACGATTCCGATCGTGGGCCGTGTTCACCCCGCGTGCCTTTATTTTATTAACCTTGCGGTCATCCCGTGTTATTTCGTATGCAATCATTGCGCCGCACTGGTCTGCCATATCGTTTAAAAATCTAGATAGCAGTTCTAACCCCGCTGCTTCGGTGCGCTTCGATTTAAATTCGTACCATTTATATTTTAAAATAATACTTAGCTTTTCTACAACCCTACTTACTATCTCAGGCGAGTAGAGATATTGCGGCTGATTGAGTGATTTTATTGCTGCTACTGTGTTAGATATTTTGCTCGCGAAACTACCTATATTGTGCCCGTCTTCAGACATGCGAGGCATGCGTTTTATATTTTCTAATTCGGAAAGTATTAATAATTCCGGCTTTCGGTAACGCCTTTCTAACGTGTCCATGACTTCATATGGGTCTGACACTGTAAATAGTAATGCTCTAACCGTTTCGCGAGCCGCGCCTCTTAACGCTTTGCGTAACCTGGCTACGTTTTGTACGTCAGTAAACATGCTTACTGTGTCGTTAAATACGGATTTGAAAGCTATCGACTCTGAAATCGCCCCGTCGAAATGAGGTAGCTCGTGGATGTATTTCGGTGCCGTAGAGTCCGATTTACCTAAATTTACCGCTTGAACAATCGCGTTGGCCAGCATCGCCATGTCGCTACTATTGTTGTTAGTATACGTCACGTCTTTACCAATGCGCGATTCGTGGTTGTTCGTATTAGGTGGCCGTGCGTTTGGCCCTGAGGGTCGTGCTTTATCTAATATTGCCGGTCTATCGTTTACATACTGCTCCGAAATCCAACCTTCAACACGCGACTCTTCTACTCTGGACGGCGGTTCAGCGTCGTTATAGTTTTCTAGCTCTATTCTGACTATTTCCAAACGACTTATGGCAGCTACGGCTGCCGCCCTAGCCTGTGCTAATGTGGAATTATGTAACTCTAATTCGGCTTTTAAAATAGATAATCGACTATTCACCCTGTCCTCGGGGACATTTACTACTGTGCCCGGCGTACTCCTATCCTGCGTATTTAATTCGTCTACTTGAACGGACCTATTTTCGATTACTGCTCCCGTCACGTTGCTATGCGTGCCACTGTCACCGTTTGTTTGATCTGTGCCCGTGCCCTTACTCCACGTACTTGTTTCTGTTGAACTCGTCTGCCCCAACGTCGGCGTGACGTCTGTGGTAGGCGTGGATTTGCCTGAACGTAATATACGTGAGTTTTCCATTGCGCGCGAGGGTCCCTAATCCTACTAATTACTTAATTTTAACACTTTCACTTTCACTTAGAGTTTCTACCCTACCTAACTAACGGGTCTGGCCGGACTCCTACCGCGGTGATGCCGGACCAGGGATGGAAACTAATGAGGAAAGGAAGGTGGATACCTCCCGGTAGAGGGCGCAGGCGTTCACGGGTGCATCAAAGTGCGGTGGGAATATTCCACACTTATCGTTGCGTACCAACCTGTGGCCCCAGAACGTAACCGCACCTTGCCGGCGGGGTCTATACTACCTAAGAGTACGGTCTTGATGGCAGTTAACACCGCAAGGTTGCCACGTACTTGTGATGTTTGCTTCCAAGTAATTAGCAGTGGTTATGTATGACCAACAACTAACACTCGCGCGTTCTTGTTTCTTTCTTGCTTTCCGACGTGGAGAAATGGAAACTTCTTACTTTCTCGACGCGGAGAGATGTTAACTTCTTGCTTCAGGCTTGTCGCAGGGATCCGGAACTCGAAGGACCATTAAACGGAATGGGATCCGCAACTCGTTCGACCATTAAACAAAGTGGGAGCTTATTGCAGGGCTCCGTATCGTTTAAGAGTAGACTTCTTCTTGACCATAGGAGGTTGAAGTTAAATGAAACTACTGTTTGTATAAAAAACAAGAGCAGCTTGTGAAGTGTAGGTTGTTGAGGCAGTGTAGAGATGTCAGTTGGGCTGGATGCAGAGCGAACGATGAGCGCGTGACGAGTGATGAGCAGGTAATGATTTGGGTCACTCACAGGACGCCTTTTATTTCATTCGGTCAGTTGCACAACTCGTGCAAGCGCCCGTGAGGCGCATATGCTCCATTTGACCAATGAACGGACAGGAGAGAGGTGTGCGGGGTGTTGTTTAGTATGACTTATAATTTATTTCACAATATTACATTTTCGTACAACAAATCTTTGCAAACAAGTATTAATAAGTATGTGACACAATATAAGACATACAGCAAATCTTTATAAACAACTACTTATAAGTATTTAACAAACATTATAAAACACACAACACTTTACATAGGCATACAAACATTAATTATGTATTTGACAAACACTATAAAGATATACAATAGATCTTTATTTGGCAATAACTACTAGAAATACATAGGTGACAATCACTATAAAGATATACAATAACTCTTTATAGGTAAACAAAGCATTAATAAGCTTACGTACAATTGTAAGCTTACGTGACTAAAACTTAAATAACTGCATAGATCGTCTTAAGGGACATTCTACATTAATAATGTCTTAAATCTAGACTTGTTATTTACAATCTCCCCCTCGTGCGCAAGCACTAAAAACTGTTTTAGTCCGTTGTCGTAATTGCAATGAGGCGAGAGGCCGGACGGCGCACCAAACCCGTTGCTGTTCTTATTTCTTAGATTAACTTTTAGATTTTTGTGTTGAGAGTTGGAGCTGGACCGGGGCATTAAAAGAGGTCTGTATTCCGCTGACCAGCGTGCCCAAAAACTCGTCAGCTAGTGCTTGAGTGGCTCTCCAGGAGCGTGGGTTTAACTTTGTGTCTTTAAATGAACCAAACGGAGACATCCCGCTAGAGCGCCCAATAAGAAAGTGATTGGGTGTCAGCGCTTCTTCATCCAAGTTGGGGTTCACCGGAGTCAGTGGCCTCGAATTAATCACATGCTCGGCTTCCAGCAGTAACGTGTGCAGCACTTCGTCAGGGGGCGACCTCTCCTTTAGTGTGACTTTTAATGCTGTTTTTACTGATCTGATCAATCGCTCCCAGGCACCGCCCATGTTTGTGGCTCCGGGTGGTATCTTTTTCCAGGTGATCAGCTTTTCAGATGCGAAGGTGTTAAGGCTATGGTCGTTGTTTTGCATAGCTTCAGCGATTTCTCTTTCAGCTACCACGAAGTTGGTTCCGTTGTCGCTGTATATCACGTTCGGTGTGCCCCGGCGAGCCATCATTCTTCGTAGGCTCATGATCATGGAAGAGGCCGTGAGGGCTGTGGCCACTTCTAAGTCCACAGCGCGTGTAGTGAGGCATGTATATAATGCGCCCCACCTTTTTTCTATCCTTCGCCCGATTGTGACCTGCATGGGCCCGAAGTAGTCTACAGCTGTTGCAGTGAAGGGCGGTTGATTCTGGGCCAGCCTTTCTGCTGGTAAGTCGCCTAAAGGGATTTTTGATGGAATCCCCCTATAGGTCCGACACCATTGGCATTGGTTGCATATATTGCGTATAACGCTGCGTAGTCCTATTATGTGGTATCGCTGTCTCAATTTGTTCATGACGGTCTGGTGGTTGCCATGATTGAAGGTTGCGTGCGTGTGATGCACCAACAGTCGAGTGAAGCCTTCTTTGGCGTGTAGGACTGGCAGATTGTGTTCGTTTTTTATTCTACTATCTAAACACATTATTCCGTTGCGGTCGATCTTCACGGATAGTTTGTAGAATGGTGACTTCTTGGATGGTCGCCGCCCAGCCTCTATGGTCGCGATGTCTTCGGCGAACGAGTTATATTGACTCCTTCTTATGAGCAATAACTCCGCTAATTTTATATGGCTCGGTGCGAGTTCAACATTTGTGCCTCTTTTGAGTAGCTTGGCTTTAAATATCTCAGCGGCGAGCAAAACGGTGGCAGCGACGCGAACTAATCGACTGTATTTTGAAAATCGTTCTAATTCGGGTAAGTAATCGCTAACGTTACGCCTAATGATTACGTGAACTTATTTTAATATTCTTTCTTCCCCTGAAGGGGGTAACGATGTTTCATTTAGTTTGTCCTGCGGCCACGTCGCGGGTTCGTTCCTTATAAACGCGGGTCCGGTAAACCACCTGTGTTTCGAATTAAAATCGGCAGGTATGCCCTTGATTGCGTCGTCCGCGACGTTATCTGAGCTGGGTACCCATCGCCAATCGGTTGGCGAGGTTAGGCTTTCGATTTCAGCCAATCGGTGTGCAACAAACGACTTGAACGTGCGCGGGTCTGATTTAATCCAAGCTAATACGGTTTTAGAGTCTGACCAATAATGATATTTTAATATTTTATAATCCAACTCGCGTCTGACCGATTCAGCTAATCGACTGCCTAACACTGCGGCTTGAAGTTCTAACCGGGGAATCAATATTGGTTTTAACGGAGCTACTTTGACCTTGCCTGTTACCAATCGCGACGTCTTAGTGCCGTCCGTTTTTGCACTTACGAAATATACAGCAGCGGAATACACCTTTTCACTCGCGTCACAGAAAATGTGTAGCTCCCCTTCTCCAGATGGCGTGGCAGGTATGTACCTATCTATTTCTAACTTTTTTAACAGCTGTAAGTTATTTATAAGTGATAACCATGTCACGTGATGCTCGGTTGTGATGTGGTCGTCCCAATCTATCCCACTACGCCATATTTCCTGTATAAGACACATTACCCTGTATTACATTATCATCGTGATAGGCGAAACTAAACCTAGCGGGTCGAATACCGACATTACTGCGCTGGTTACCTGACGCTTGGTAGGTAGTGTGTCACCTCTAATTACACTCTTGGGTGTGTTTCTAAGATTGACATTGAAACCTTACGTGTCGCGTGTGTGATTCCAAATAAGACCTAATGATCTCTCCGAATCACTTTTACCTAGCGTGGTTATGTCGCTTCTACGCGTATAAGTGACGTCGCTATTTGCCTCGGGCTCGTTCGAGGCCCACCCACGTAACTCGAAGGATGCGTTTCTATGTACATTGCACATGTCATTTACCATTGATTTTGCCTCGCTTTCGGAGTTGAACGCGCCTAAGTAGTCGTCCATATAAAAGTTACGTACTGTAGCCTTCGCGACCTCGGGATGTTGATGACTGTGATTTTCTGCGTTTTTATTTTTAACATAGATGGCCGTGCATGGTGATGATGCCGCCCCGAATATTAAAGACGTCATCCGATACTCTTGCGGCGGCCCCTCTCTGTTCTCGCCCCTCCATAAGCTATCACGGTCCTCCTGTATAATTTTTATTTGTAAAAACATTTCTTTTATGTCGGCTACGACAGCAATACGACCCTCTCTAAACCTAATTAATACGCCGAATAACGACTGTAGTAAGTCAGGGCCTGCTAATAACGCGTCGTTTAGGCTTTTCCCCCGCATTTGGCTGCTGCGTTGAACACTAACCTTATTTTGCCCTTCTGAGGGTGTACGACAGCGAAATGCGGCAAGTACCAGCTGCGTGGCGACGTGGCTGGGGCGACTACTTTTTCAGCGTAGCCTGCTTCTATAAGATGTTTTATCTACTTACTATATTCGGTTTTAGGTTTTCATTTTTATCTAATTTATTTTCTAAGCTATATAGACGACTGAGGGCTTGTTTTCTATTGTTCGGCATCTCCTCAGTGTCCCTTCTCCAGAGTAAGCTCGCTTCGTACCTATTGCTATCGTCCGTTTTTTTAAAAGTCTTATCAAGAATAGCTAGGGCTCGCTGATCCGGGTCGGATGTCGGTCGGCATGCCTCTATTCCTAGAGATTCTGTGCTGAAAAAATTTCTTATGAGCTCTGATGCGGAGTCATCGGTTTGTGAGGGCCGTTAATTATCGCGACAGTATTACCGGGCCGTTCGTTGCGACCATGCAACACCCACCCTTATTTAGTTAAAAATGCTACGGGCTGGTTTTTATTACCGACGCGCAATTGCCTGGACGTAATTAAGTGCCAGTTGTCTTGGCCTATCAATATGGTCGGTTGCCCCTGTTCGTAACATAGTTCGTCCTCTATCTCCTTTAGGTGGTTGCACTGTTGCACTAACTCTCTGGTCACCTTTTGTGGCGATAAATTTAAGTTCTCTATTGTGCTCGCATTTGTAGTTTCTAAGTTTCTGTTATATAAACCGCGAATGGACAATTTCACGTGACATGATTCTGTGTCGTTTATTTGATTTCCCCCTACCCCTTCTAACGTCAAGAGCCGTCCGCGCCCTCTGGGAACTATCGAATCTGCCATGCCCCTTTCGATCAATGTCATAGTTGATCCTTCATCTAACAAGGTGTACGTGCTAGTTGTTCCTATTGGATCGTTTATATCGACCGGCACTATCTTTAAGTAGGTGTTAGACGCATGTACGTGATTTATTGAACTTACGTTACCGTGGTTGACTGTCAATTTATTATCGCTACCGTGTAACATTTTATGGTGTGACGCTTCACACCCGTTTACCCCGCATGGTACGTATTTGCATTTGACCGGCCGCCTGTGTGACTTGCCAAGGCATCGATAACACAGCCTGTTGCGCTTGGCCGTGTCCCATCTTTCGCTCACGGCTAATTTAGCAAAGTCTGCACATTTTTTGACATTGTGATTACCGGAACACATCGTGCATGTGTCATTTGATTCAGCCGATAACTCGACTATCGGTCGTGATGGGTGAGGTTCCGAAGTCTGCCCTTTTTTGTACGGTTTATTAATGGCTGCTATCGTTTTACGCGGCGAATTTTCAATGTTTTCCGATCGGTCGCACGAGCTATCGCTGCTATCGTCGCGGTGCCGTATGTGGCGACGATTCCGATCGTGGGCCGTGTTCACCCCGCGTGCCTTTATTTTATTAACCTTGCGGTCATCCCGTGTTATTTCGTATGCAATCATTGCGCCGCACTGGTCTGCCATATCGTTTAAAAATCTAGATAGCAGTTCTAACCCCGCTGCTTCGGTGCGCTTCGATTTAAATTCGTACCATTTATATTTTAAAATAATACTTAGCTTTTCTACAACCCTACTTACTATCTCAGGCGAGTAGAGATATTGCGGCTGATTGAGTGATTTTATTGCTGCTACTGTGTTAGATATTTTGCTCGCGAAACTACCTATATTGTGCCCGTCTTCAGACATGCGAGGCATGCGTTTTATATTTTCTAATTCGGAAAGTATTAATAATTCCGGCTTTCCGTAACGCCTTTCTAACGTGTCCATGACTTCATATGGGTCTGACACTGTAAATAGTAATGCTCTAACCGTTTCGCGAGCCGCGCCTCTTAACGCTTTGCGTAACCTGGCTACGTTTTGTACGTCAGTAAACATGCTTACTGTGTCGTTAAATACGGATTTGAAAGCCATCGACTCTGAAATCGCCCCGTCGAAATGAGGTAGCTCGTGGATGTATTTCGGTGCCGTAGAGTCCGATTTGCCTAAATTTACCGCTTGAACAATCGCGTTGGCCAGCATCGCCATGTCGCTACTATTGTTGTTAGTATACGTCACGTCTTTACCAATGCGCGATTCGTGGTTGTTCGTATTAGGTGGCCGTGCGTTTGGCCCTGAGGGTCGTGCTTTATCTAATATTGCCGGTCTATCGTTTACATACTGCTCCGAAATCCAACCTTCAACACGCGACTCTTCTACTCTGGACGGCGGTTCAGCGTCGTTATAGTTTTCTAGCTCTATTCTGACTATTTCCAAACGACTTATGGCAGCTACGGCTGCCGCCCTAGCCTGTGCTAATGTGGAATTATGTAACTCTAATTCGGCTTTTAAAATAGATAATCGACTATTCACCCTGTCCTCGGGGACATTTACTACTGTGCCCGGCGTACTCCTATCCTGCGTATTTAATTCGTCTACTTGAACGGACCTATTTTCGATTACTGCTCCCGTCACGTTGCTATGCGTGCCACTGTCACCGTTTGTTTGATCTGTGCCCGTGCCCTTACTCCACGTACTTGTTTCTGTTGAACTCGTCTGCCCCAACGTCGGCGTGACGTCTGTGGTAGGCGTGGATTTGCCTGAACGTAATATACGTGAGTTTTCCATTGCGCGCGAGGGTCCCTAATCCTACTAATTACTTAATTTTAACACTTTCACTTTCACTTAGAGTTTCTACCCTACCTAACTAACGGGTCTGGCCGGACTCCTACCGCGGTGATGCCGGACCAGGGATGGAAACTAATGAGGAAAGGAAGGTGGATACCTCCCGGTAGAGGGCGCAGGCGTACACGGGTGCATCAAAGTGCGGTGGGAATATTCCACACTTATCGTTGCGTACCAACCTGTGGCCCCAGAACGTAACCGCACCTTGCCGGCGGGGTCTATACTACCTAAGAGTACGGTCTTGATGGCAGTTAACACCGCAAGGTTGCCACGTACTTGTGATGTTTGCTTCCAAGTAATTAGCAGTGGTTATGTATGACCAACAACTAACACTCGCGCGTTCTTGTTTCTTTCTTGCTTTCCGACGTGGAGAAATGGAAACTTCTTACTTTCTCGACGCGGAGAGATGTTAACTTCTTGCTTCAGGCTTGTCGCAGGGATCCGGAACTCGAAGGACCATTAAACGGAATGGGATCCGCAACTCGTTCGACCATTAAACAAAGTGGGAGCTTATTGCAGGGCTCCGTATCGTTTAAGAGTAGACTTCTTCTTGACCATAGGAGGTTGAAAATAAATGAAACTACTGTTTGTATAAAAAACAAGAGCAGCTTGTGAAGTGTAGGTTGTTGAGGCAGTGTAGAGATGTCAGTTGGGCTGGATGCAGAGCGAACGATGAGCGCGTGACGAGTGATGAGCAGGTAATGATTTGGGTCATTTTTTTTTTTTTTTTTTTTTTTTGCGCCCGAAGCAATTGGAAAAGGGCTACCACGGAGGGAGGCGGAAAATGCATTACGCATACCACGACAGCCGGTCTGTCCTGGTTATGCGGGACTCACTGCCTACCGGGGGACCTAAGTGATACCCGCTAAAAACCGCCTTTGGGGAGTGGCAACTTAGCTGTTTAAAGCTTCTTATGCCGTATCGGAAGCGACCCTCTTTTGGGAAAAGAGGGCGCAGGCGGCTACGAGCCGCTGAGGGAGTGCCTACGAAGGCAAATTAATTATGAATAATTTAATTAGAGTTGGCCTGAGCCGCCATGAGGCAGTTCAGGTCGTTTGACAGTTTATTAGGCGGGTCCGAGAGAGAGTTTCTCGGCCTGCGGACTCGATAGCGAGAGGGGAGTGGGGCTGCATAAGTAGCTGCCTCACGAATAAGATGATTGGAGTGCGACTCTGAGGCTTTGAAGAAGTTCTCAGAGAGTTTTTTAAGAAATTGTTGAATTGTAGGGAGCTCTAGGTCCCGATGAAGGTCGGCATTACGGACGTACCAAGGTGCGTTCGCAGCTCGACGACAGAAAAGGTTTTGAACTACTTGGAGTTCATTAATAATTTTAGGGTTAGCGTGGGCAAAAATGGGGCCCGCGTAGGACATGACTGGTCGTATACAGACCTTATAAAGGGTACGCTTGTTTCTGAGGGACATTTTACTGTGTCGGCCCAACATACTGTTGAGCCTATTCAGGTAAAAACGTGCGTGACGGGTTACTCTCTTGACGTGGGGCCTGAAAGTTAGCCCTGTGTCTAGAGTGACACCTAAATATTTGGCAGACGTATGCCAGGGGACAGGGGTCCCTAGCATACGTATTGGTTGAGTGTTTTTGATACGGCGTCGTTTATAATCGAAGTGAACGGCGGAGCTCTTCTCCGGGTTCACATCGATGCGCCATTTTTTGAACCAAGCTCCTAGGTCATCAACTGACTTTTGGACCTTGTTCCGTATGAAAGGTAGCGAGATACCTTTACAGTAGAGAGCAGTGTCGTCTGCGAAGAGGGAGAGCTGAACACCTTTCGGCGGAATGGGAATATCGTTGGTGAACAGGATGTACAGCAGAGGAGCAAGTACTGAGCCCTGAGGGACACCAGCTTTGATGGGGCGCTGTGAAGATAGCGTGCCTTCGTGTCTAAAACGAAAGGTACGATGATTTAGATAAGAGGCCACGAGACGTACTAGACGATCGGGGAGACCTATTTTGTATAGTTTGTAGATAAGGCCTGTATGCCAGACTCTGTCAAAGGCTTTGGCGATGTCGAAAAAGACCGCGATAGTCTTATGACGACGGGGATAAAAACCGCTGAGGATATATTCCACAATACGGTGAACTTGTTGGGGGCAGGAGTGTTTCGCTCGGAAACCGAATTGATGGGGAATGATAAGAGGGTCACCGTCTGTGGGAAACAGATGGCGCCTCATGCGATTTTGGATGACTCTTTCAAAGAGCTTGCCCATTGCCTTGAGGAGGCTAATGGGGCGATGACTGGAGGGGAGGTTGAGAGGCTTGCCTGGCTTGGGAATACCAATCACAGTTGCCTCTTTCCACGTAGTGGGAAAGTAACTAAGGTTGAAGCAGGCGTTGAAGATAATAGATAAAAAGGTTAACACCTGCTCAGGAAAGTGCTTAAGGGCTTGGTTGGAGATGCCATCCGCGCCCGGAGCCTTTTTGGGTTTAAGTCCTTTGATGAGGGATGAAATCTCATCATTGGACACAGAGATAGGTTCGGAGGCTGTAGGGGGTGAGTTCCGGCGGCGGACCTCATCTTCTACTGCCTGGACGTGTGAAGGGTCAACGGGTTGAGAGCTAGGAGAGCATTGAGCGGCAATGCTGTCTGCAAAGCACTCAGCCTTTTCCTCGTCCTCGAAGGCTACCGTACCGTCGGGACGGGAGAGAGGGGGAGTGTGGGTGATAGCGTCTATGCGGAGGGCTCTTGCCATCCGATAGTACGCTGTATGAGAGGGAGAGATATTCTCCATGAGTTTACTCTTTTCGAGGTCTCGAAATTCAGAGAGGCGGAAACGGAGTTCTCGTTGAAGACGATTAGCCGTGTGCCTATATTCGGGCGTGGGGTATTTTGCTGCTCTCCGGAAAGCAGCTTTCTTGGCTTTTAATAGGTTGCTAATATGTAGGGGAAGCCCACTATTATTAGCAACCGGGACTACCCTTTCATTCTCCTTAAGGGAGGTTTTAATAAGGGTGGAGAGTGAATCGACTGCGGTGTCGATTTTTTCGGGACTGTCTAAGTCCGACAATAGGGAGATGGGAGAGTCCTGTGAGTCCAGAGCATTCGCTAGGGACTCCTTGAAGCCCTTCCAATTTGTGAAGGTTTTAGTCGAGGGTGTTGATGGGGGTGGCTGATGGCCAAGAATGAGGGAGACCGGTCGGTGGTCGGATCCTAGATCGTCTAGTGTCTCGATTGCCCTGAGGTTGAGGGAAACACTTTTGAGTAGTGCAAAATCTAGCACGTCGGGAGCGTGGTCGGTGACATCGGGATAGTGAGTAGCACCTAGGGGACTGTGAACGGTGAGGTCAAGAGACTGCGTGATATCGAGCAGTACCTTGCCACTAGGGGAGGTAGTACGGCATTTGGGTCACTCACAGGACGCCTTTTATTTCATTCGGTCAGTTGCACAACTCGTGCAAGCGCCCGTGAGGCGCATATGCTCCATTTGACCAATGAACGGACAGGAGGGAGGTGTGCGGGGTGTTGTTTAGTATGACTTATAATTTATTTCACAATATTACATTTTCGTACAACAAATCTTTGCAAACAAGTATTAATAAGTATGTGACACAATATAAGACATACAGCAAATCTTTATAAACAACTACTTATAAGTATTTAACAAACATTATAAAACACACAACACTTTACATAGGCATACAAACATTAATTATGTATTTGACAAACACTATAAAGATATACAATAGATCTTTATTTGGCAATAACTACTAGAAATACATAGGTGACAATCACTATAAAGATATACAATAACTCTTTATAGGTAAACAAAGCATTAATAAGCTTACGTACAATTGTAAGCTTACGTGACTAAAACTTAAATAACTACATAGATCGTCTTAAGGGACATTCAACATTAATAATGTCTTAAATCTAGACTTGTTATTTACAACTTCGAAGTGTTGACCATTAAGCCAAACCTGTCAGACCAGTTCTTAATATACTCAAGGCCCCTGTTAATTATGTCCACCGCTGTAGAAATATTGTCAATACTCGTTTGTGTGTACAATTGCAAGTCATCGGCATACAGATGATACGCAGTACGACGATGAGAACTTTCTTCAAGATTTAATCACCTTAGTACCAAATAATAATAATGTCCTCCGGACTGTATTTCGGTCACCTCGTCCAGTCTCAACTGAGACAAGCCATCTGCGCAGGACAAGGTTCACAGTGCCCGAGTGTATGCGCAACACATTTGCATTCTCTATTCACTCAACTTCATAGTGTGATTGGTAATCCGATACGACCGGAGAGAGATCAGGCGCAGGATCAACGGCATTACGTGCTTTCCATGGCACAGGGGTGAAACGCCGCCAAATTTCTTGAGAATTTCTTGATAGACAAACCCGATAACCCATTTTAAGCCCGACCCGGGATTCAAACCCAGGACCTCAAAATCAGCACTCGTGTTTACGATTACTAGATGAATGAAGTAGAGAGAGTAAAATAACAAGTGAAGGGGGACGAAAAAAAAAACGAAATAAATTTTATTTAAAACCATCTTGTTATTTGTTTTATATATAACAAGGTTTATGCTTTTATCACTCATAAAATCTGTAGGATAGATCGATAGTGTTTCGTCGCAAAACTAATTAATTTTAGACTTTAGTCAGCAACTTAATTTATTTTCACAAAAATATTTAAATGGATTTCGATTTGAAACATTCACCACTTATATCTAAATGGACTTGAAAATATACATTTTTAAAATAAATGAAACTATAACAACAATTTTATAATAAGTAATTTCATAAATTTTATAATTTTTTTTTAATAATATGAGCCGTGGTAGCTCAGGGGCTAAACACTAGCCCTAAACTTAACAGTACACGAACAGTTGCAGTCCGGGCTTCATCCCCACTGGCACCAATGTGATTTTAACACGTTTACTGTCTGGTTTTCAGACACAATAGTAAGAAAATAGCAATGACTTATATCTAGTGCACGGGACAGCGAATGGGTTAGGATATGATTACCCACGTGCTCTACTATGAAAGAAAAGATCTGGAGGAAATCTGCAAGTATAAGTTATTAAAAAGTAAAATAAATTTCTGGAACATGTGTAGTTACACAACAACTAAAACCCTCTTAGAAGAAAGAGGAGGACAACAGAGGGACGTATAAGAGCTGCAATTTTGATTTTTAATCTAACAAAATATGAAATGATTTCTTATATTTACGCGAATAAAACATATGAAATATAACTAATTTTACGGAATTTAATCGCGCTTGATTTTAACTTTTTTGATTTCGGGGTACTTTACAGCGTGCATGGTCACGGGAGAGACTAAGGGACAGGAGGGACTGAACTTCTGTTCTTGATTATTATCTATTAACAGTTTATGAAATCACCTATCTACAACTACAAAAATATCTTGTCAGCTGTGAAGTTGCATATATAAGATATAAAAAATATTTAGAGAAATTTGCCTAAAACTTCTCTCAGATATTATAGCAGGCGGAGAATAACGTATACTTATAGCATGAACTTTACTGTATTTTAGGGAAGCGGGGAACAATCACGCTCTTATGGAATTGTACCAGCGTGAAATAGTAGATTTATGCTGCTGTGCTTCGTACACCGTTTTATACACCAGTTCGGGACCCAATTGCAAATTATAAACCGAAAAAAAATTAATGGGTTCCACTTTTTTATAGGATAAGGGTGACAAACGAGCCCACAGTCCACCTGATGGTAAGTGGTTGCTGCGGCCCAAAGACATCTACATCTATCCTCTATTACAATTCAAAATGCAAATGCGTTGTCACCCGTGAGGACTAAGATGGAATGCCTCATTTCCAGTAAAAAGGGCCCCCGGCCACCTGCACTCATCAAGCGAAACGCAGAGGTAAACCTCTACTTCACGCTGGTATTCTTTGAGGTCGTGGTACCACCACGGTTTGAACCGGCCCATCCGTGCGACAGCAAAAGCTGCCGCGTTGCTCTACCACTGTTAATTTGCTATTATACTTAGTTTGGGTATTTAACCTTCAGGCTTTCAGCTCATAATATAGTCCGTTAAATCGAAGTAGAGTGTACTTTGTTTATAGTTTATTTTAATTTTGTTTTCTATTCTTAATCTTATTTCGGTATTTTTAGTGAATTACTTTTAAATTGCCTTTTTTCAGTCGGGTTTTTGATTTTTTTTAATTATTTTATTTTATTTCTACAGCGATCTTTTTCAGCACGAGCCGCTGCAAACAAGCGATACTTTATCCACTAACGACGATAAACGAGCGCGAAGTGAGGCAAAGAGTTAAGAGTATAGATAAATAAATTATTACATGGCTGTTCAAAACACCGAACATTTTAAGATCTCCCAGCCGAAAAAAAATATAACTAAACAAAATAAAATTAAACTGCCATTTATATTCCATAGGTTTCCACATGATAGACGGAGAGAATAAAAAATTGATTGATTTTAAAAAATTATATTTTCAATAGTTACCACGTTTACAACAATCATTTTGTCTTTCTGACAATGTTCGTTTTATATCATATACATGTACATCATAATTGTTAGATACGATTTCATACGACAGAACGTTGGAATCTTGATTTTAGGCCCTAGTAGAACATACCTACACGCTTTGCGCTTAAGGCATGCAATACTCGCTTCGCGCATAAATATAAATTGCCTTGCATTAGTCTCCTAAAAACACGAAAATGGTTTGACTGATTTTGATGAAAAATGTTTTGTGTGTTTGTGTGGATCCTTGGATGGTTTATATTTACAATTAAACCCTGTAGGTGACACTATTGATCAGATCCAGAAATCACGCGTGCGAAACCGGGGCGGATCGCTAGTAGTAAATAAAATTAAGTTTTCGTTAATTAAAAATATGATTGAAAATTATGTAATATTATTTAATTGATCTTACTATTTTGTCTATATTGCTGCTAGTTCATATCTTACGTAAGTGCTTATTCACACCAGCCACAATTCCTTCAACAGTGTTTAGCTTTCGTGTACCGCATGAATTAATCTAAGCTGAGAAACTAATTCTGTAAACCTTGTTTATGTCGAATCTTTAGCTTCGTTGAATTTAGCGTTCAAAAGCATTCATAGGAAATAGGTAATAGAAACATGAAGATAATAAGTTTGTGATAATATTTTTTTTATAGGATAAGGGTGAGAAACGGGCACACAGTCCACCTGATGGTATTTGGTTGCTGTGCCCATAGACATCTGCATCTATCCTCGATTACGAATCAAAATACAGATACGTTGTCACCCGTGAGAACTAAGATGGAATGCCTCTTGTCCATTAAAAAGGGTCTCCGGTTCTTTACACTCACCATACGAAACACAGCAGCGTTAAGCAATGTTAAACTGCTATTTGACACTGGTACTCTGTGAGAGCGTGGTCCTTCCCCGGTCGAGCCGACCCATTCGTGCTATAACTATACCAGTAATATAGCTGCAGCATGGCATTACTACGTAGTAATAATCGAATATATTATTGCTAATAGTTACAACTTTATATTTATGTACCGTGTAGTGGGGGTGTAAGAGTATTTATTTATCCATATCTTCGATTTACTTTGGGATAAGCTGCGCCAGAAAAATTTTCAAGCAGAGATTTTAAAGATATTTCAGTACTTGTACAAGGATCAGTATAAGAATTTATGATGGGCTTATAAATTTTCTAATAGGTAGAGGTTGCAATGTGGGGTTAGATAGGGTGGGATTACGTCACAAAAGCTTTTCAACCTGTACATAAATTACCTAATCGTTGAAATCAGCAGCAAAGGAGTATCGACGACGTAATTTTAATAACATTAGATGCAGATGATATGAAGCTGCTGAGGCCAACGGTAAAGGCAACCAGAGAACTCCTCAAGATATGTGAGAAGTACGCGTTAAACCATGGCTTGAATTAAACACTAATAAACGCGAGTTCATGGTGCTTAGGGTCGTCAGCTGTAGAAGCCCAGAAAAAGTGCTTGCTATTAAATTGAATGACTCTGAAATGAAACGTGTTAGTAAATTAATTAATAAAGTACCTAGTGCATTTTGTTACCGATGAACTTAACGACAATGTTGACATTGAAAGACAACGTAGAACGCTGGCACTTCGATGTAATATTTTGGTACGAAGGTTTGCGCGGTATAGTGTACATGTAAAGATAATGTCTTTAGTCATGCGGTGGCGTATAAAAAATGTCATAAGCTAATTATTTTAATAGGTTTACTTTCACAAGACTGTTACTGTTACTATGCCACATAACAAGAGAGTGTTAATTGCATAGTTGGAATTGTATAGTTGGTTGGTTGTTTGTCTTGTCACCAATGAATTTCACATCGAATTACACAAAATCTTTTACTTTTTAATTTTAACAGGCGCTTCAACATCCTCCCGCCCGTTAAAAAAACAATTTCGGTTTAAAGATTTTATTTACTCATTAAGACATGTCACTTACATGAGTATATTATACAATTTTAAATAAGTCACACAGAACAAAATAGTCACAAAAAAGTTAATATAAATTAGGGTAGATTAAAATTAAATATAGGTAGCAAGTTAGCTGCGTAGGAGCAATGTTTTAAGTACTGACTATATAAGGCGGTGGTTCAAGTTATAAAATGTCTTGGTTTTTAATGTGGTCTAATAGTTTTTGTTGTATTTATTGAGCGAACTTGCATCTTTTATATTTGAAGGGAGTTTATTATACATATGTGCTCCTGCAAATGTTACGGTATTTCTTCCAAAGTTCGTGTGAATATATACAAGATAATTTGCGCGGCGTGATGAGTATTTCAGTGTTTTTCCTTTTGGGGTGAAGGTTATATTTGAATGGATCATGTTACGCGTGCTTTTATACATTAATATAAAAATGTTAAAGATGTGTAATTGTTTAATGTTTAAGAGTTTGTTTTCTGGTATATTTTTTGGTCGATGTTAAAAAATGGTAATGATATAAAATTTTAATTTATTTATTTTGCAGTATTTGTAGCTTTGGAAATAAGTTTTGCCTGCTGTACCCCATATCTCTATTAAGCAAAATATGTGTGGTTTAACTAACGCGATAAAGATCAAGGGGCGAGCTTTTGCTGGTATATATCGAGCCATACCGTATGTAGAACCTATTAGAGATGAAAGCTTATTTTTTATAACTGATAAATTACCATTCCATGACAGATGTTTACCTAGAAATAGTCCAAGGTATTTTTCTTGATTAGATTGACGTATCATTTCTCCATTAATGTGTAATTTTGAGTGGTGTTGGATTTTTTGTTTTTTGCACTAAATATTACGTAAGATGTTTTGGCGCTATTAATTGTTAAAAGGTTATACTGAAACCATCTTTGTAGTGTGTTAACATCTTGTTGAGCAAGCAAAGTAAGGTCATCTATATTTTGTCTAAAGTAGAACATACATGAGTCGTCGGCATACAAAGTGAGATGGCCCTGTAACACTACTTCACAAATATTGTTAAAAACAATAGCGGGCCAAGAATTGAACCTTGTGGTATTCCACAGTTTAAAGGTAGGGGACTGCTTTGATAATTTCAAATCCTCATAACCTGGTATCTATTTTCAAGGTAAGATTAAAACACCTGGAGTGCCGTGTCGGTTACACCAATACATTCTTCCTTTTTTAGTAGTAACGAGTGACTCACTGTGTCAAAGGCCTTTTTAAGTCAATGAACCCACCCAGTGCTAGCTGTTTTTGGTCTATTTTAGTTTTTATTTTAGTAGTTAAGTCAATAGCTGCATAAGAGTACTCGATTTTGAACGGAAGCCATTTTGTTGATCACACAAAAAATGTATTTCAGTTAAGTGGTCATTCAGTTGTTTGTTAATTACTTCTTCCAAGATTTTTGAAAGCACTGGCAAAACCGACACAGACCGATAGTTTCCTGGATCCGTCCTTATACCAGATTTATAGATCGGATTGACCTTAACTACTTTAAGACTATCTGGGAATATACATTGTACCAGTAATTTATTAAGACAGCCAGTGAGATTGGGAATAATTAGATTTTTACACACTTTATTGCTTTTGTACTAATGGAGTAAATCCCTGTGCTACTGTTAGTTTCCAGACCATCGACAATATTAGCTATCTCATTTTTATCACATTGTTTGAAGACTGACAATTTGATTTGGATTGTAGTAGATTTTAGTTTTGGCAATGTGTGTGCATTGTAGTTATGATAATGGGACGGTACTTTGTTTGCAAGTTGCGTACCAATATTTGGGAAAAACTTATTGAGTAACTCACACAGCTAGAGGATCTTTAATGACTAGGCCGTTATCCGTTTTAACATTTGGGAGAGCACAGCTTACAAAAGGTTTTTTCTTAGAAAGTGTATTAATGAGATTCCACATCTTTTTAGGTTTACTTATACATTTTTCAAACTCTCTGTAATAACATCTGCTCTTTGAAGTCTTGATAAGTCTCGCCACTTTTGTATTCTCCTCAATATATTCTGATTTTATTTCGTTATTCTCTGGGTCTTGCTTTAGTTTATACGATAATTGATTCCTTTTTAAATGTCTTTTTTAAAATGACAATTTTACATTTTATTTCTTTATTTTCTGATATTTTTTTCTTAATAAATTCTTCTAGAATGCCAAAATTACAGACATGATTTTGGAGCATATGATCTCTAGTTCGCTTATATAAGATTTCATAGTTAACAGCTTCATATCGTACCTTTTGCTTTTGTGGAGGTTTTACTTTTTTAATTTCAAAGTAGATATTTTTATGGTCTGAAAATGAAGATTCAATGATAGCTATATGAAATTTTTTGGTTGTTGAGATTTGTAGCAACATTATCTATAATAGTTCTCGACGTTGGTGACACACGAGTGCAGTAATGTACTTTTGTTAATTAATTTGAAACCAGTTTCCTTCATTCGATCATTAAACAACGATGTCTTAGTATCGGATACTAAAAGATCTATATTTGTATCGCCAAAGACAATTGCTCTTTTTTGCTGCAGTTGCAGTTGATGTGCTGAGAAAAATATTAAGATTCGTGTGACCTGGTTTGTACACAATTCCTACATCTAGTGCATATTTTCAAGATCTATTCACAAGTAGTTGTTTCCGCCCGTGTAAAATTTCATACTTAGGTCATGCTTTAGATTATTATGCACAAAGATGGATACTCCGCATCCATTGACATCAAATTGAATGTTGTAGTAGTGTGAATAGTTCGTTATTTAAAAACGTGCCACTTGGTCATCTGATCTTAACCAGGTCTCAGTCAGTAATATTATATGTATGGTTTTATTAAAAGCTTCGGTAATGCACATGAGTTCATCAAATTTACCTGGTTTACAAATACTTCTAGCATTAGCATAAAATAAATTAAGGTTAGATTTATTAGAGGTGACGTTTTGATAACAATCAACTACTCGGTATGTAATATCTTCTATACATTAATTATTTAACGGATGTTGGTAGAAGAGCTCATGTCGTTTTTTTATTCAAATTTAACGATTTTGGGTATTCCTCTGATGTACTTAATTGTGATATCATTGTCATAGTTAGATAATCTACGTGCTAGTTCTTCTTTCAAATTTTTTAAATATTTCTGTTGGGCTGGAGTTTGATCAGAGAAGATCTTATTATTGCCTTGCAGTTTTCCCCTGTTACGTAAGAGCATTTTGACTGTCTCTGAAGACTTAAAGTAGACTTTGATGTTGCGAATCTTGAGTGCGTTAAACTTGCCTATATCGGAATGTTTTAACAGGTTTAGGGCAGTCTCCGATCAAACTCCTGATTATAGCAACTACTTCTGTCATATCATAGAAACAGGCTTCATTTTTGTTTTCGTCGTTTTACTCTCTTACACCAACAATAACAATGTATTTTTCTCAAACCATACGTTCTCTCATTTCTTGCATAATTTTTTCTTCACTGTTCGTATCTGTATAATTTTTTTTCATTTTGACCTTTTCTGTTTCCAGTTTAAGAATGCTGATATTAGAATTATCAGCTTTTTAATCAAATTTGAGACTTCGTATTTTAGTACTTCTGTTCATTGCTAAGTTTATCCGTAGATAATTTTATTTCTTTTACTTTAGAATTAACTTCCGCTACATTATTGCGCATGAAATCTAATGTTTCTTCCTGTGTCTTCGTGAATTTACTGTGTCTTTATTGGTACAGCTGCAGTATGGTTCAGGATTTTTGCGTTTTTGGTAGGTAATTTTTTCCTCCACTGCAGGCTCATTCCTTGTTAGATCTGTAAGCGAGCCGCTCAGTCTGGGTGGTGACCGCTGTACGCTCATGACTTAGACCACACACCATACTTCGATGTCACGAACGTGGGCACACTTCAGATGTATTCGCACTGATGCTAATGCAAGTGAGAAGGATAGAAAATAAATATCTGTGCTCTTTACCCGAACTGTTGAAGAGGACCGCTAACTGATGTAACTTGTCAAGTGTCAAACAGTAGACTCCCAGTTGCAAATTAATCTTTGCCACAGTTCAGTTATGTTCAGTTTAGAAAAGTATGTAATTAAAATTTTATTGGTGAACCAAATGCACGTCTGCTCTGTGTGACTGATATCGAGTGCAATTTCAATCAATGTTTTCATCGTATGAAGTAAGAGGATACAGTTTGACTACGGGTCGTCACACATATCATTTTGTTGTTCTGATGTCCGCAACGCTTGATACACCATCCGGTCCAGGTAACAGTCACATCACTCGACCTAGGTGCCAACATAGTGGAGGGACGTGATCCTCTCGGAGCAACACCAAGTCGTCAACCTTTAATATTGGATCTCTGCTGAGGTTCAGATATGTATTACTTTTGCCATCTTTGCCAGAATTCTTGGCGAAACTTTACAAGGCGAATATAACGTTGTAAGCTTGTTTCCTTGATGTTGATTTAGTTTAGACCTGGCAAGGCAGTGATTTCCCGAACGCTTTCGATTCCGAAAATTACGACACATCGTCAGGTATACCTCAAAACCTGAAAACGAGATTGTGCAACTAGTGCGTGTTGCCAGTGGTGACTTATGGAAATGAGACGTGGTCCTCCACTGTTGGCCGTATGAGGACGCTCAAGGTCGCTCTGCGAGCTATGGAAAGGGGATGTTCGTGGTTTCTATGAGTGATAAACTTAGAAATGAGGATGTCTACAGTAGAACTAGAGGGACCGACTTAAATCAACGGATTGGTAAGCTGAAGTGGCTATGTGCCACCCATATAGTTTGAAGAACCGACAACCGATGTCGAAAAACGGTTGGTAGCCTCGTAGCGGCAGGTCAAGTATAGGGCGTCCCCCCACTAGATGGAGTGTTGACCTGGTAATACATGTAGGAAGTCGATGGATGCAGGTGGCTGAGGACCGTGTTTTGTGGCATTCCTTGAGGGAGGCCTATGTTCAAAAGTGGACTTGTGAAGGGCTGTAATGATGATGATGATGATAATGAAGACAATAAGAGATAGGAGGTTATTATGAGAGAACCATAAGGGACACAAAGGACGACTTTTAAGTATCGCCTCTATTTGCGCGAACAATGTACATTTTTTTTATAGGATCGAGTGACAAACGAGCACACAGTCCACCTGGATGGTAAGTGATTGCTGTGACCCATAGACATCTGCATTTATCCTCAATAAAAAATCAAACTGCATATGCGTTGTCACTCGTGAGGACTAAGATGGAATGCCTCTTTTCCAGTAAAAAAGGTCTCCGATTCTCTGCACTCACCATACGAAACACAGCAATGTTAAGCTGCTATTTTACGCTGGTATTCTGTGAGAGCGTGGTCCTTCCCTGGTCGAGCCGACTCATTCGTGCTAGAACTATATTACTAATATAGCTGCAGCATGGCACTACCACGTTTAAAAATATTTCCCCGAATGTTAAATGGTGTTTTACTGATTTGACACTAGCTTCCCAATCGCCGCTGAAGTAAAAAACATAAGTCGTGTGTAGTGAAAAATCAGATAGAGATTGACAGTTGATCTTTAAAAAGGCTTCTACTTCTTTAACGCGGCTACAAAATTTCGACCGGTGTCGCATAAGATTTCTGTCGGTTTACCTCACACGAGCTATAAATCTACAAAGAGTCATAATAAATGCCTCTTTGGAAAGGTCAGATACAGCTTATTAATGAATTCATTAATGGCGTAAGCACATGAGTAAACACAAATAATATTTTATAAGCCGACTTTCACGACCTTTACGATTTTAAATATAAAACGGACTGGCAAATTTTAGACATAAAAGGAAACCCTGCAATTATACTCTAAACAGGGAGATCCTCCATTTTAGGAGAAAGGGTTTTTGAATTAGAACGTCTGCATCGTATACAATGGATTACCGTTCACCTAGCTAAGTGTCTACCACCTACTGGCCATACGCTTTTTCTAATTGATGCTAGTAATAATTATAGGCCAGCATGTAAGTTGCTCTCTTTGGAATATGAGTTTCGTCAGTCGATGTGGTGAATGTAATAGAATGGGATGTTTTTTTTCGTATGCATAATCAGAGGCATTAAGTCGACCTCTAACTCGAATTGCATTCTCTTTATCCAAGAATGAAGATAACGATAAAATTCTGGACTTAGCATTCAAAAGTTTAGTTTTTATTAATAATTCGTACTCTATTGGAAATGACAGATTCTGAGCAATTGCACAAGGTTCATGGAAAGCATTATCAAGTTCATCAATTATCAAACTACCTTATATACCCTTTAAATATTTATTTTATTTATTTATTTATTTCTCCCCTCTGTTTTTACAGGCGTTCCTAATACGACAGTGTAGGCACATAAAACTATCTAATTTAATAAGGACTGAATACAACTTATCTACTATTATAAAACAATACATAAAATGTCACTTTCGTGAATATACTTTTTGACATAGGCGCTAGATCATTGAAGCTTATTAAATGAAGAAAAATCATTAAATTTAATTATTATTTCTGTTGAAATTGCTGTATTAAATTTAATTTCTGATAATTACTTAAGATTACATTTTAAAATTGGCCACTTTACATCCTTTTTGATATAAAATTCTGGTCCTGACCACCATAAACATTTTGTTATTAAATTTTCGGCATCAACGCCTCTAGAAATTAAGTAAGCTGCAATAGTAATGTAACGCCAAGCTGAAAAACAGCTGAACCATCGAACGAATCGTGGAGCTTAGTGATTTCACCAAGCTTGGTATTCTCCTTGACAACGGCATGATAATATAAAAAATTAGATATGTTTGGTTTGTTTATACTCGATAGAAATAAATGTCCTAAATCAGCATATTCATGAATAAATTTTGTGTATTCAGTTTTAATTGTTGATTCGGTTTAAATGTATTTTCTAACAAAATAAATCGTCTTATAACCAGTTTATAGAGGTATCTTCTAAACATTAAGGTGAATCAAGTATAGACACTTTAACATAAAACCTACCTAACTCATTACGCCTTCTATTTGTTAAAAAACTTATTTCTGCAAATTTTGTCCTTCCCACTCCAGACTCTCCTTTTAGAAATTTCTTGTAAATCCCAAAATTTTGTCAAACTATTGTCAATAGTTCTAATGAATCATAATACTTAATATTGAACCAGCAATCAACCAGCCTAATTTAGAATTTATTTATTTAGTATTATTTGCACCTAGAGACCGACTCGTTTATTTATTTGTGTATTTTAATTTTAACTGCACCATAATCCTGTACAAATTCTCTAAGTGTAAACATAGGTGTAAGTGAAGGTTTTGGGTAGTTAGGTTAAATCATTATATCGACGGTGGAAAGGAAAAACCCTTGAAGCGACAATTTTGGAATTGTACAGGAGAGCCTATCAAAGTTTTTATTTTCCGAAAAAAAATAATAAAAAATTAAAATTTGAAGTTAGAGCGACAGGATAAAAAACAGTTTCTTTATTTTTTATTTACTGTCTACTATTAAACTTAGAAAAATATGCTAGCATGATGAAAAGATTTATGCGTCGCTTAATTATTTTTTGGCAAATATAGCGGAAGGAAAAACACATTAAATGCAAATTCAGTACTTCGACAAACGCTAGGAAAAACACATTAAGTGACAAGCTATGCATGATATAACTATGAGGAAAAACTACTTAAGCGTATCGAGCATAAGATATATGGTTGTGGAAAAACGAATTAATTAACAAAACCTTAATATGCTAAGTAGAGGAAAAACACGATATGCACTAGCTATGTAATAATTCAATGTTGTATTTTAACTGAAGTCTCTACTTTGTTTCCCGAAGATACCAAAAAAAAATTAGGGTTTTGAAATAAAACAGTGTCTTTTATTGTTTTAAAAGCTTACTGGTAAAACATTTTACACTGAAAAAACCCATTCCAATGGGAAAACAAACTTTAAATGAAGTGCAAACATTACTATCTTCACGGGTGATCAATATTACAAACGAGCAACACAGCTTACAGCTTCTGTATTGCAAACGTACATTGATCTTATAAACCTAACTTTCACTATTAGAGACTTTATCAGCCATAAATTCTGTATCAAAATATTTCAAGTTACTACCTATTTTAATCTTATGACTTAGTCAACATTGCTAACACTAAGTATACCTAAGTAAAATTGTGAAAACAACACAATTAGGCATTTGTTTCTGTATTGCAAACGTACTTTGAACTTATAAACCCAACCTTCATTAATAAAGATTTTAACAAATATCAATTCTGTATCAAAATATTTCTAATCACATGGTACCTATTTCAGTCTTATGACTTAATGAACTTTTTTTTGTACATTGTTTTTTTAAGATTTTACTTATAGTGCTAACTATAAGTAAAATCTTAAAAAAACAATTAAGCATAATTAAATGATTAACAGGAACATTAAAATCACATACTCATACTATCAAATTTAAGGTTTGATGTTGCTTTTTGTACTATAAATCAAAAACATCCTCAATATCTGTTTCTGCTAACGTATCAATACCAACGACGTGAGGTAAAGTAACATATTCGTTGTGGAACAGTCTTGGTATGGCAAAACTTTCATAAAGTTTTATCAAATCTTCAAATTAACAGTAAATGGGTAAAGACTTCTCGTAAAGCTGTTTCACAATTTGTGAAGTTGGAGCTCCGTTTATAGATATAATTTTCTCTTCAGCATCAGGTAACATGAGGCGTTTATTTAAGTGCCGTCACGTTGAGATTTGAATTTTATGAACGGCGGCTAGTATAATTCTCTTTTTGTTTTGACCAGGGCAGGAATCCAAATACAGTATTTCTGGATAATAGAACTTATTTCGTTGCCTCCTCTCTTACCTTGAGATTCTCCCCATATGTAACAACAGAAACCGTCTCTTGTACGATTTTCAAAGATTGTACATGGCATATTTTCGTGAATAGTACAAGAGCAAAGTCTAACCATGTTGAGTATTTAAAACCTTTTGCAGGTCGAATGACGCACATACTACATCATTGCACTTTTGGGCGAGTTCTCGATGTGGACTGTACCTCTCTTTGCTGACTTCTTTTTCTTTCAGATGTTCTTCTTTCTGCGCTTTACTCTATTCAGTATTTAAAGCATCAAATTTCATACATTTTATGCATTTATCCTTTTTGGGAACGTGAAATCCGATATTAAATTCATTCTTCAAAATGTTTAAAAATACTTTCTTATAGACCACGTCGACACCTGAAGTTTTCTGATCCTTGTAAATTCGATATAATTTTTTTTTGGTTTTTAAATTCAACGGGTAAAAAAGTTTTGTACTATCCTTTTGGTAACAATAAGAAGGTAGCGCTGGTAATTTTTTATAAAATTAATGACGCTTTGACGAGTATCTTTCTTGGTTTTGTTGGCAGGTATAGTTTTGCCCCTGAGATGATCTTTTAAGCTTCTTTGGGACGCATTTGTCAGAGTATAGTAAACGTAAGTTTGTGTGACATCTAAAGTATTCAATAAAAACTGTTGGCATATTTTTCGCCTGTCTTCATTATTATTTATGTAATATTCAAACGTATAGGTCCGTCGTCCGCTATTTCTATTGCGTTTTCTCTTAATATCCGTTCTTCAACTCATATAAACAAGCCAATCTCGTTGTCTTTCACTTGTCAAGCTCCAAAATTGTTTAAACAAAGATAACCTTCTCTCATCAGGTATGGATTGACAATCATTACCAAATTTCTTTGCGGTGTTTCTCTCCGTTTGCGTATAGATCCGTTAGATTTTATATACTCTTCTCCTTTTTGCTTAGCTTCCTTTGTGTTCTCCCTTGGTATTTTGTTTTTTTATTTCTGTATTCTTTTTCTCCGAGTATTTTTGTCATCATTTATCTCTGAAGAATTGTCAACATTTTTCTTAGAAAGATCCTTTTTTTAGTTTTTTCTCTTGTTTGTGGCTTTTTCAGATTTGTCTGAATCACTGCTGCCTTGCCATGAACTTGAGTCACCGTCAGTAAAAAAAGGATCTTCATTGTCAGATATAAATTTACAGTAACTTTTTCGATTTACTTTAAGGCGCTCTTGATGCTTTTGTTTCCGTTTTTGGCACTGGTACCTATTATCTTGAAGCACATTAATGTCCTCTGCAAAATTAGTTTCCCCAAAATGGTTATCGAGTGATGATTTGAGAACTTGGTCGTCGTCGTGTATAGCTACATTTGACGTCATGTTTGTAAGAAAGATATTGTCTAGCTTGCTACATATATATTTATCTATGATATTGTCGCACAACTCCTCAGCTGAAATAAAAAACAATATGTCGAAATTGAATTAAAAAAAAAGTTTTTGGTATCAAATTTTATTTTTAATTACATACAGTACACACTAATTTGCGCCACACTATCATTTTGGAGGTTATTGTTGGCGGATGGCTTATCAGTACTGTTTTCCCGATTAATAGGTGGTGACTTACTGGTATTACTCACTGCTGGAATAAAACAAATTACCTATGTATGTATTATGAGGCAAATATTATTAGACAAATTATTTTAAGAAACAAAAAACCAATTTCAAAAAAGGTACTCATTAGGAATGTGACAAGTTTCTACCTGATTGTTAATAAGGTAATCACTTCGTTATACAGAGATATTCGTTTTGGATTTCGATTTACATTATAACACGAACATTTACGTATTTACAGGTACTTACATTTACTAAAACACGCACTCTCTGTGTATGCGACGTAAAAATAAAGTACCTGTAAATGCGACGAAAGGTGATATGCCTCGACGGCAGTTCACCTATAAATGAAGCGCCACATCACAATCATTTCCTAATATTGGTAACGTCACTTACAAATAAGAGACCGAAATTCATTGCTTGTAGCGACAAGACTTTTTTTGTATAGTTAATTTAAATACACAATGTCGTAAACAATGTTTACTTTAATCGACTATCGTCTTCATTTATGAAGTTAGTGAAATTAAATGAACCGACGTTTCGGGAATAAAAGACTATGTCGGTTAATTTAAATATTTATGTGGTTTTTTGTGTGTGTTTACTTTTACCGACAACACTGCTTTTTAGAGAGATTGCCAAAACAACTGAAATCAATAATTTACTATAATAATCATGCAGGAAAAACACATTAAATCCATTATACAGATATAAGGTAAGCAAGGAGAAACGAATGTAGCGACTGAGCACCAACGGAATAGGAGTAAGCAAAAACACCTGTAGTGCTTAAAATAGCATTTCCTATGACGGAGAAAAACGATTTAAGTAACCTATAATATCTGAAACAAAAAAGGAAAAACACATTAAATAATAATATAACTATGGAGTCGGTACTTCAAGCGGTAAATGGACCAAAATTGCTTTAATTCTTTGTCACTTCATTTAGCGTCTAAAAAAATTGAGCCTAAAAGTGCCATTACTTTAAGCGACACCAAAGTGGTCGGATCGCGACGAAACTAAGACCAATCGACGCAGAAAAAATCGCTGATTTCAAATATGTATATAACTCATTTTCGACCAAAGTGTCGCTTCAAGTGTTTTTCCTTTCCACCGTCGATATAAAATGCTTTTTAATTTTCTTCCCAATGATTTATTTATATTGAAATATATATTTACTTATTTATAAAATTCATAACATGTTACTATAAAGACATTACATAGGCAAAATCTGACTTCAGTACAAACTTGTATTTCCTAAGCCTGACAAGATCAAATAGATATCTTTAGCGATGTGAATCCCAAGAGCTCTAATATCCGCTCTTTGTCCTACTACTGCCTCTGATAGTACTTGATAAGTTATTCGTATTTATGACATTTCATTCGCTAATTCTAGTTAAATTATATTTTTAGACACTTTTTAATACCATTTAGTAGATTTCTACATAGTAGTGTACGTCTTGTGACTTTTGTACTCGTACAAAATCTTGAAGCTAGTCTGGAAAACATAAGGCGATATGCTTATTTTCATTTATTTTATTAAAATAGAATGATACGACATGCCTTTAACTTTCTTACACGTGGTAGAGTCAGGCTACAGCTATATTATGGCTCCAGCACGAATGGATCGGCTCGACTTGGGAAGGACGACGCTCTTACAGAACACTGGCATAAAATTGAAGTTTAATGCTTCTGTGTTTTGATTGGTGAATGTAGAGAACACGTGATCTCTTTATTAAAAAGGGTACTGGTAAGAATCAACTGGCATTATAAGTAAGTCCTTAAGAGTAAAAATGCACCTAAATATTGATTCTTAATGAAGAATAGATGTACGTATCTATGGGTCACAGCATCCAATTAACACCAGGAGGACTGTATGCTCGATTGTCACCCTTATTCTTTTTTTTTATATAAAATAAGTATGACAAAGGAGCATAAAGTCCTCCTGATGTGAAGTGTCATACCCTCTACAAGATGCAGGAGTGTAGAAGCTGGATTGTGAATGTGGTCTCTCTAACATAGGACAAACAAAATGATCTATTAAAACCCGCGTGAAAGAACATATAGCTGACTTAAAGCAACGAATTTCCGGGAAGTCTGCAGTGTGTGAATAAGTTTTAGATAGTCCCCGCCATTACATTAGATTTAATAGACCACAAATCCTCGCAAAAGAACACCGATTCCTACCAACGATGATTCGCGAGGCTATTATAATTTAAAAAAATATTCTAATTTCAATAGAGAAGATGGATGGGTGCTGCCATCTTCTTGGGAAATTATAATTAATAAAATTAAATCCAAACCCAAGCATACCACTGCAAGACTTCAAGATACTGTAAGCTCATTTTGCGTAGATCGGACCAAAAATTAATATTCAAAAACTGAAGGTAGCCGAGGTAACTATGACATCGGGACGTCAAACACCTCAGTCCCCCCCGTGATCATGGGTGTTGTAAAGCACCCGAAACGTCGGGAAATAAAAAGTTAAATTAAACGCGATAAAATCCGTAAAAGAATTAGTTTCATCTAATAAGATTATTTTTTAATTAAATAGGTTATACTTTAAGGATGATTCCAAATAAATTTGGAGATAAAATTAGACCCTCTTTTTTTTGCGGATGGAAAATTTCTTTCGATATATCTCTTTCGAACAGCCCGCAGCCCCGGCAGGCGTCGGCCCTTGCGGGCCCCTTCACGTTGCTGACAGCTCTTTGAGGCGCGCGTGGAACAAAACGCGCCGTCGACACGGCCTGTCGTCGTTAGACGGACGGACGGCGAGCTACCCATTGCTCGCCCATTGCACGCCCGGGGCATCTCCCGCGGCGGCCGGGAAGGAAAACTGCTGCTCTCTCCTTCTCCCGCGCCGCCACCTCCTTCGCTAGAATCACTGCTTCGCAGAAGGTGTTGACGGCATCCCATTCCGTCTCGCTCCGGACCATGGCTTCGACCAGGGCTGGACGCGAGAGGTCGCTGCCGCCTATTGCCGCTACGAGAACACGGTGGTGCTCCGCCCAAGCAGGGCACACCTCCACGGTGTGCTCCACCGTGTCCTCCGGTCGATCCTCGCAGTGGGAGCACCCGGGCGTTTCCTCCCGCCCGATTCGGTGCAGGAACCTCCCGAACACACCGTGTCCGGTGAGGACCTGCGTCAGGCGGAAGGTGAGGACGCCGTGGCGTCTCTCAAGCCACTCCTCAAAGAGGGGTCTTATCGCCGCAAAAAGTCTACCCCTATGGGTAGCAAACAAATAATTTCTTTTTTAGCAATTTGATGCCGGTTTTTACGTCTTGTTAAAAGATATAATTATTTCCTTAGCTCATAAAACCATGAATCATCCGTGAGCCATAATCAATATTACGAGGGTGGATTGAAAAGTACTCGGCCTAACCAAGAAAATAAACACATACTAAATCAGTTATATTTTTATTTTTCTACATAATCACCATCAAGTTCAATACACTTTTGCCACCTCCTCTTCCAAGCATTTAGACCGTTGAAAAAAAATGATTCTTCCTTAGAGTCAAAATATGCGTCTACAGCTGCTTTGACCTCGTCGTTTGTCGAAAATCATTGACCTCCCAAGTGCTTTTTAGGTTAGGGAACAGAAAGAAGTCTGATGGTGCCAGATCAGGTGAATACGGCGGATGCGGTAACAGTTCAAAGCCACAGTTGTGAATTTCAGCCATTGACTGTACTGACGTGTGAACACGGGCGTTATCTTGATGAAACAGGACTTTTCTTCTGAGCATTCCTCGACGTTTTTCTTTTATTTCCTCTCGTAAACGACGTAGTAAGGTGCAGTAGTAATCAGAGTTTATAGTCTGACCCCTTTCAAGATAATCAATCATAATCACACCTTTCCAGTCCTAGAATACTGAAGCCATCACCTTATTTGCCGACAAAATCGACTTAGCCTTTTTAGGAGGTGGTGAACCAGGTCTTCTCCACTGTTTTGATTGTAGTTTTGTTTCCGGTGTACAGTAATGAACCCATGTTTCGTCTATAGTAACAAAACGATTCAAAAAATCATCTGCATCGGCTTCAAATAACTCCAAACAGTCGCGTGAAATAGTCAATCGCGTCCTTTTTTGTTCAACTGAAAGCAGTCGCGGAACCCACCTCGCAGACACCTTGTGGAAACCCAACTCGTTGACAATGATGTTTGGAGTTCATTCATAAGAGATGCCTATAATCTCGGCTATCTCTCTAATTTTTAATCTGCGGTCTCCCATTATTAAGTCAAGTACTTTTTTAATATTTTCGTCAGTAGTTGACGTCGAAGGCCTTCCAGAGCGGGGTTCATCTTTCACACTCTCTCTACCACGCTTAAATTCTGCTATCCATTTTTTGACGGATGAATATGACAGAGCAGAATCGCCTAATGTACTGACCATGTCATCATGGATGGCTTTTGATGATAGCCCCTTCTTATGGAGGTACTTAATGACGGCACGCTGCTCGATTTGCTCCATTCGCGGAAATTATGTCCGATTACTTTGTTAATAAATTTATAAAATCACAACTAATTATCGCACACGTTTCGAACTTCACACAATGAACTAGTCTGAACTGAACTAAATAATGTGGGTAGATTTGATTTTTAGAATTGCATGGATCTGTGTTAGGCCGAGTACTTTTCAATCCACCCTCGTATTTCATTTAATTGGTTAAAACCTTTTGTATAGAATAATCATATGTGTATCTTAACGGCAACAAAAACATAATATAGTTTTTTTTGTGTACATTTTTGATACATTTCATTTCGTATGATACAAGTTGGACACCTCGCCTTTCATAATATATACTTAAAAAAATTATATTATGTACTTTAATATTCAATGTTTACGTATTAATATAATCAAGATATTAGTTTTGTTCACTCAAAGTGTTATAATTTTTTTATTCACTCCTCATAAAAGTGAGGCTGCGCCAATAGTATTTATTTTATAATATATTTATTTAAGTTTTAGTTAGACTAAATTCTAACCAAAATTTATTTTCGATATAACAGCTTAACGTGATAAGGTCTCGGACAGATTTAGTTTCAAAGCAATATAATAAAGGACGTCGAAAGGTCGGACTGTGATGGAAAATGTTCCTTCTTATACCGTTTGAGTATATCCTCTGGGTACTATAAAATATTCTTAGATCAGATTTCATGTTTAAGCTTGTTGAGTGTATGCCTACACTTTAGCGATCTTATTATTATGAACGGTTTATAGAAATATTTGGTATTAAAACTGCTTGAAAATATTTGAAGTTGTCATTATAAATAATGAAGAACTTTTCGATGTATTTGGCGAAGTAAGAGAATCCATCACATGATTTCGTCCTTTGGACGACTTTGTGGCGCATTGGCTTAGTAAAGAATTGCAGCGATTAGGGTTCCGTGTTCGAATCCCGCACGGATCAAGTATTTGTGTGGCCTACAAATAATTATTCTGAGTTCGGGTGTTTGTAATTGTCAAAGAACAATGGCCAAACTTCTATAGGAGCTGGACTTGACTTTTATTTTTCATGTCCCAAAACAAAGTATAGCTAATTGGTTTGTTTTTATGTGGTGACACTATACCGTTTTAAAATCATATCTCAATAGCCACAATGTTTTAAAATAACGTCAACAATACTTTTGGGGTTAGAATAAACAACTACAATTTTTCCGACTGCGACGTAGCCTAAAAGTGTAGTAAGCGATAACCGAGGAGGGTAATTAGCAATCTCGTTTCCATTTATTTCGATTTCTTTCAGATCATTAGTATTACAATCCACAACGAGTGAAGCAAATAAGATGATGCGAATTATTGCCGGGTGACAATCAATAGAGTCGACCGATGACCACAGATTATATAACTTGTCGATGACAAGTGATTTTCCGTTGTTCGTAATTGAACAAAACGCTTACCTTACTATGAAGGTACATAATTACTTTTATGATATAAATCCAGTACATAATAAATCAGTATAGTAGTTGATTTGATGCCTACATACTAATTGAATTGAATTACAATTATTAAAAATTCAGGAAAACGTAAATAATTATAGTGTTTGAATACAATGTCCTTTCATACGCAAAATTAATCGTCATTACGTGTGTTTCAGTGCGTTCTGAAAACATTATTTTATATAATTTCGGAACAGTTCCAAAAACGAGAGGTATTTTTGTGTTTTTTTTATATATGGCATATAGAAATGCCATCCTTTCGTCGTCTGGTACGATTTGACCAACCTTCTTTATGTATATAAACTGGCCCCACCATACCGCATAAAATCCTAGTATGGAGGTAGCGTTTATTTTTAAAGATAAAAAAGGCCTTAAATAGACGGAGATCTAGACATCACATACATCTTCTTATTCAACCCATAAAAATCTACTGCTGCACATGTCACAATATTCGTAGAGAGGATTTGCCTTAATCGTGACGCTTGAGAGGCGGGGTGATAATCGCAGGACCAGGTGTTTCACACCTTTGCTGTCCGTTGCCGGTCTGACGCAAACAAGATGGTTATGCCGCTTCCTGTCGGGAGCGAGATGTTACTGGTATATCCACACTCTTACGACACCTGTTTGACTCTGCGGTGGCTGATCTCTAAGTGAGCGGTCTTTCCTAGTGTATTTGTCTTTTATTAGTGTAGTGGTGTTGGGATTAAAATATAAGCAACGCCGATATATTGCCTCATAGGGGGATATTTGACATAATTGCCACGCTTAGCAAGCGGGTTGGAAACAGCCTTTTTATTTTAATTTTTAGTTGTTATTAGGAAGACGCTGCTGCCCATCTCCTGATTTGTTTCCCATTGTTGCCTCTTGAGATACCCACAGGATGATATGGCTAGTGGATATTATTTCACCACTTCTACTCTATAACCGATATAGACAATGGATTAGTAAGGTGAAATGGCAAAATTCTGACTATATGCCATAGCCGATAACTAATGGGGAAGAAAGATTCCCGAGTGATAGCCTCGTACCAGTAAGAGAAATGCAGAGCGCCCCTCCATTAGGAGTGATGGCCTGGTAAGTGATGTGAGAAGTAGATGGATGCAGGTGGCTCTGGATCGTGCTTTGTACCATTCCTTGGGTGAGGCCTGGTGGGAACGTAATGAACGAATGAAAAAATTTACTTCCATTAGATTTAGTGTTCAGCAGTGGACTTTCGATGGGTTGCAATAATGATGATGATCATGACGATGATGATTAAGTATTTAAGAAAATAACAAGTCATATTATACTTTTAAGCGTTCTTAAACATGCTCCATACATTTCTCAAAAGACCAAACATTTTGTGATCTGCAATATACATTTTTATTTGGCTTCTCTCTTAGCAAACCTTAGAATTTTCTTCGTAAATATCTTTTACGATAAAATAGTGAGTGAAAGTAGCCTTTGCGCACGGATGAAGTGAGACTTATTTATATTAATATATTGATATTAATATTTATTTATTGAAACTTTATTGAAGCTAATAGTTCAGGATCAAAAGGCGGACTTAATGCTAAAAGCATTCTGTACCAGTCCTTAGGACAGTGATAAAATTACGAAGTGTGGTGTGTATGAATATATATATATATATATATATATATATATATATATATATATATATATAAACATACACGCACATATATATCGACGCTTGAAAGGCAATAATTACTTAGTGACATGTTGGGTCATATTGAGTTATAAACTTTATTGAAATCTGCAAAAAACTCTGTGTCGATATTTCATACTCTCGTTAGAGTTTTGTTTTCGCTTGGTAACATAAAAAAATCAAATTTACATAGCTTTCCACTAAAATTTTTCCGATTTATGAATAATTTTCACTTGGTAGGTATTTGATTTTAACTTTATAAACTTAGTAGCTTTGGCCCTAACTCAAATTAATGCGGTTAAAAATAAAGCATTTTTTCATTACGGTATAAGCATTACCTGAGAAATTTTACCGGATTCAATTGCGTAATGTAAGACTTTTTAACGCAATTTAAGAATGTACTCATTTTCATTTAGTATTATTTTCCTAAATGCAATGGACTTAAAGAAGTAATATAATAGTATTTTACCTGCCTAAAGATGATATTTTTTGTCGTTTGGTAATATTTAACCTGCCGTTTTTCTTTTACTGATTTTGTTACTAAGATAACTATTTCTGATATGAAATTTATATAAAAATGAGCTTATCCTTGTTGTATATACTTTGTTTTGTCACTTATACGCACTATAAAACAGATTTGTGGCTGTTGGTAACAAAATATCGATTAGTCTTCACCGAACTGTCGCATAGGCAACCTAATATGTCATATATACCTAATTAGTAGTAACTATAGCTCTAAATTATTAGGACTTGACCCTAATTGTGTTAACCAAAATATTTTCACTCATGTTGTTTTGATAGTAAAAACAAGTTAAGTTTTTATTATCAAAACAACATGAGTGAAAATATTTCACGCACGACTTCAGCAATTTGCTCACCTGGTCTTCAAAAGTTAGTCTCGGTCTACCTCGACACCTTTTAATATTAACTTTCGCGCTATATATTTTTTCACCATTCGGTCTTCACTCATTCGCTCAACGTGCCCAAACCATCGAAGCACGCTCTTATCAATTTTTGTGATAAGGTCATCTTTGAAACCTGCCATATTGCGAATCTCTTCGTTTCGCTTTCGGTCGGCCATAGTAACGCCGCACATTTTACGAAGAGATCGCATCTCCACTGCATTCAACTTGCTTTTATGCTTCTTCTGGCATACCCAGGTTTTGCTGCCATATAAAAAAGTCGGTACCAACACTGCGTTATGTATTGCAAGGCGTGCACTCTCCACTACGCCATGCCTTTTGACTAACGCAGTCAGGACACCATTGACTTTGTTCCCGGCAGCGACACGCCTGTCCACATCAAAATCACATCTTCCGTCCCGGCTAAAAGCACTCCCCAAGTATATAATTTCATTTACCTGTCCTGACATTCCTAATTTACCCATGATTCACACTTCGTTCTCTCTTCGTCCCTTTCAAATACCAGAACCTTAGTTTTGTTAGCATTCAAACGGAGACCTTTAATTTCACATTCCTCTTTCATACACGTGAGTAATGCCTGCAGTTCTGCCTCTGATGGTGCAATAAGCACTGCATCATCAGCATACAGCAGAAAATTTACTTTTATGTCACCCAATTTCACACCCAAACAGCTTTCAGCTTCTGTAAACAGCTGTCGAGATACAGTATGAACAGCCAAGAAGACATGACACAACCCTGTTTTACGCCCGTTTGGACGCTAAACATGGGTGACAGGTCATGCCCTACCGGCACACAGGCTTTACAGTCACAGTAAAGTGACTGCACAGCCCTTAGCAATCGACCATCCACACCGTACCCACGCAACAGTTCCCACATTTTCTTCCTTACAACCTTATCAAATGCTTTCTCAAGATACACAAAAGCATAGAAAATCTTCTGGTTAGCAGCCAGAAGCTTTTCCGTGATCATGCGGAGAGAAAACATTTGATCCGTGCATCCTCTTCCAGGTCTAAATCCGCATTGTGCCTCCCATGGAAATCTTTCGGATTTCTCTTGCGTCCTACGTGTCAAAATCTTCGAGTAAACTTTACTTGCTAAACTGGTCAAGCTGATCACCCGATAGCACCCGCAGTCAAAATGTGAACCTTTACCTTTATATTAAGGCACAATGTCTGCGGATCGCCAATCATCCGGGACATCCCCCGTCCGCCAGCACAAATTGCACAGCAGATGAAAGCTGTCCCAGACGCGAGGCCCACCATACTTGACCATTTCAGTAACTCTGTCAAGTCCTACAGCCTTACCGCATTTCAAACTTCGAATCGCACGTTTAATCTCTTTCATATTGATGACCTTAGTGTCATCGAGGTCCGGGTCTGGCGTAACAGTGACGGCGTCATCTCCGGATCCCTCACTAAGATCATCACGCGCATATCTCTATAAAATTCGCTCCACCGCTGCATGACGTCCGATTTTTCTGAGAGGACGTCATTAGTTCTCGAAAGCACTTTGTTCATTCTTAAGGCCGTCGCACCACTTCGGGTCCTTCCAACCTCTTTCCAGAAGAGTTTGGAGTTCTCCTTAAAATTGTGCGACAACCTTTCGTCCGCTTCCATTCTACACCTTTTACACACTTCCTCAATCAATGCTTTCGTGTGAACTTTCTGCAGCTTATATCTTTCTTTCATCTTCTCTCTCATATCCTTATCGTTACTAGAGGCCAAGTAGTCTAACCATGCTTTCTTCTTCTTCTCTACAGCTTCTTTCACTTTATCATTCCACCATGCATCTCTTCTTTTACTACTGCCTCTTGTTATTGTTCCACACACTTCTTTCGCTGCACTTACCATTCCATCCCTAAGGTTCTGCCATGTTCTTTCCACACATTCTTTTCTGCCATCGATGGTGTCAAGCTTTTCGGCTACCCTCGCATGATATTTGTCCCTAGTATCCGCTTCCTGAAGTTTCCAGCTTCGGATGCGACAGACCGACTGTGGTTCTGTCACTGCCGTCCGGTAGCGTGCGTAGTAGATTTGTGGCTGTTGGTAACAAAATATCGATTAGTCTTCACCGAACTGTCGCATAGGCAACCTTATATGTCATATATACCTAATTAGTAGTAACTATAGCTCTAAATTATTAGGACTTGACCCTAATTGTGTTTACCAATATATTTTCACTCATGTTGTTTTGATAGTGAAAGGTTTTTGTAATTTTAAAATATTTTAAAACGTTGATAACAATTTTCTCCGAGTTGAAATTGTGTTTTACCTACCTGTATTGATGTCGAAATTACTCACTTTAGTAAAAATATAAGTATGATAGTAATTATTTTAGTTTACTTTTACAAACAGTAAATTTAAGATATCTTAAATATTCAAAGATAGACCACAGACTTTATAAGATCAACTGTCCACTTTGCCAGAGATTTGTAGGCAATATTTGTTACAGGTCTATCTAAACGTCAATAACAAAGGTTTAGTCACTGGCCCAAAAATTTCCATCAACCCGCACTAGTAGTTAGTTATGCTCTTATTCACGTCCCTTTAGATGGAGGCCCATACTCAGAAGTGAGTGTAGCCGATGGAAGGTAAAGGGAAGATCTCCCGCCGGGCAAGGTGTTCTGCCCGGGGAGCGGCCAGCGCTCCGAGTGGTATTTCGGAGCTATTCTATATCTACTGCTCTAACTTCAGAACTTTCTTAGCGCGATTTAGGCTTCGATGTGTGTTTCGCTTGTGGCGCGACGACAGCGCCGCTTACAACAAGGGTAGATTTTTACTGTAAAAAAGATTACTACAAGGGTAGATTAGTACTGTAATGATAATGATGATGACGATGCCCGTCGAAAACCTTTGACCGAAAGTCCTTGATTTTGTGTAGTAAAACTTTAATTCATTGCTACTTGTTCATAAAATCCTACACTAACCTTATTTAATTTGTACTATGATTAAAATTGCTTGGCAGAAAAGTTGTTTGATTTCTATTTAGATCATTTTACCTAAATGTCAAGTATGCGTTGTTTCAAACGTAATTATAATATAATAAGCTTTACTTAATTTTACTTGTTTTATAATAAAATTATTAAATAGGTAAGCAACTTTTACCTGTTTGTGATTTTGATGAAATTATTACAGTTACATAAAATATGGAAAAAAATTCAAAATCTTAAAATGCCAGCTTTTTAAAACTTTAATATGCATCTAAAATTCGTTGGAATCGAGTAGTTGTAATTAATAGGCGTTTTTTTACAAATTTAAAAAAAAAACTTTAAAATGCTCTAGTGTAAATTTGCCAACATGTCGCTTGGTAATTATTGCTTTTCAAGCGTGTCAATATAAATATGTCTATTTATAACATATGCTTGAAAATATTTTATTAATAAATTTATTACTATCCTCCTAATTTATATTATAATATGCGTATAATATAACACATTTTGTCCTTCAGATTAAATTTCGGTCACGACATCCAATTTCAAAGTAGACTATCATTTGTGCAGGACGGGATGATAGTGCCCAAGTTTATGCACAAACACAGGTGCACTATTTATTCCCTCACTCTTACAGTCTAATGGTACGGTAATCCGACACTACTGGAGGGAGGTCAGGCGCAGGACTAACAGTATCCTCTTTGAGGCACAGGGATGAAACACCACCAACTTGTCTCTGGGCTGCTACTGAGAATTTCTTGACAGAGAAACGAAATAACTGATTTTGGCCCGACCCAGAATTTTGGTCTAGGACCAGCAGTCGCGGTTACGGCCACTAGACCAACGAGGCAGTCAACACATATTATGTATTTGGATTGTACTCACAAAGCACTTCATATTAGTCAATCGCTGCCTTTATCACTGCATAAACGTATCAAATACTTTACTGAACTTTACGTCTGAAAGATCATAGCTACATTCAATTCGCGCAAAAAAGGTTTTACCTCAACTGTAATAAATCTCATAAATTTCAAATAAAGAAAATATTAATTTCAATTTAAAATAAATTTAGTCGTTAATTTGTTTAATTATCAGATGGTTTCGTAAAAAGCTTAGATCGTCTTTAATCGCCTTAAAAAGTTTTTAATGAATTTGGGAAATTGGCTGTCTTTCAACGAATTTTTTGTTACACTACGAAATTAAGATTGATTAATATTCAAATTTATGGTACCAAAACTCTACAATAATTTTTAATAATACGGATTAGTAAGACGAACTAGCAATGGGCCGGCCGTATAGCCCGGAGAACCGACAACCGATGGGGAAGAAAGGTTCTCGAGTGGCAGCCTCGTATCGGTGGATGAAGTGTTGAGCTGCCCGCCTACTAGATGGAGTGACGACCTGGTAAAACATGCAGGAAGTCGATATCTTTTATGGCCTGCAAATAGTCATTTCGGGTTCGAATTTGTCTCTGTGTAACTTATGTAGTTATATAAAACTCCTCCACTTTAAAAAAAAACCGTCAATTTAAAAAATCAGGACTTTTTCAATGTAATTGTATGTTTCTTTACCCGACTTCCCAAAAAGAAAAAGTTTTTTAAGTGTATGCATGTATATCTGTTGTTTTGACACGCTCTGTAGCCTAAATGGCTTGATGGATCTTAAGATATTATTGTTGATTATTATTTGGTGTCATTAAAATCGTCTTAGTTGTTGTAGAAGTGGCAAAATATAAAAAACTTTTTTGGCCGTAAACTTTTTTAGGCAATCGGGTTTGTTTAATAACTGTTTTAACCTTCGGACTTGTTTAACTACGTTTTTATTAACTCGTTTTCGTGTATGTCTGTTCGGTACGAATTTGGTAATTGATTTTAAACGAACGTCCTAATGAGGTTGAGACTTAAAATTTGAACATACTTGTAGATCAAAATTGAATGACAATGTAAGAATATAAAAAAAAACGTGGGGTATTTAAAATTTTAATACATAATTTTTAAACATTTTACTTTCATATATTTTATTTGTTATTAAATAAAACCTTACCTCCTCGCTAGGATTTTCTCCTGTATCGTGGAGGCAGTTTACATACACAAATTTTATAAGAAAAAATATCCAGACCCGGAGCAATTATTTTTAGCCTTATTCTACAAAATAAAAATAACGGGAAGTGAGGCACTCCATCTTAGTCCTCAAAAGTGACAACGCATATGTAGCCATCTTTGTCAAAATTGTCTGCAGTTGTATATATATTGGCTGCAATAGCCACTTACCGTAAGGTAGATTGTAAGTTTGTTTGTCAATGTTAAACACACACACACACACACACACACACACACACACACACACACACACACACATATATATATATATATATATATATATATATATATAACATTTGTATTGTAACATATATATACTAGCTGGCTAGGCAGACGTTGTTCTGCCCTTTCCGACGACCCTTACCATAAAAAAATTCTTAATTTCGCAATACAAACTATTGACGTTCATTTATCGGGATAAAAAATATCCTAACTCTCTAGTAGTAGTTGGACTAAACTGAACACAGTGTGCAAAATTTCATTGCAATCAGTTCAATAGTTTAGGAGTTCACAACGGAGAAAATATGTGACACGTAATGTTTATATGTAAAGAGATATATGGTATGGTTTGGCCATGTCGAGAGAATGAATGAAGAACGATTTACGAAAAAGGCGAGTGTGAATGAAAGTGTTGGAAGGGAAGACCTGGGCGTTTCTAGATCAAATCAGGGATGTCGTGAAAAAAGGCCAGGTCAATGGTACCCTAAACAGAAGAGCATGTATGAAGGGAATAATGAAAGTGGTCGAAGCGAAACAAGTATGTAAGGATCGTGGCAAGTGGAAAGAAGTGGTCTCTGCCTACCCTTACGGGAAAGAGGCGTGATTATATGTATGTATGTATGTATTAACTACATCAATCTATGTACATACCATCGTTTATCTTTACACGTACCAACTTTTTACTAAACATTAATCTCATCTAATACCTGTGAATCTTTTTAAGTGAGTAAGTAAGCATACAAAGCTTTTGCATTAGAAAAATAGAAAATTTGACATAGTGGCTATACAAATTATGCGCTGAAATTTTTTCCTAGTAAAAAGTAGGTAATGGTACATAACATAGATTCATCTGGGTCGGTACCACAAACTTGCCTATTTCTAGTTTCCAGCAGGAGTGCCTACAGTCTGACGAAACTATAGAGCCAGTTTAATTGCAGGCTATGAAGAATTCCATCGTAGTACTCGGATTCGATGACGCATCTGTGGATTTCTTTATTTGAATTTGGTTGCAGGTGTTTATGGGCTGCAGTAGACACTTACCATTAGGTGCAATGTAAGTTCGTTTTTACATACAGTCTACCTGATTCTACTATAATTCTGACAAATGTAAATGTACGCTTTCGTTTTATACAAGTTTCATAATCTCATAGTGTTATTATAATGATAATGATGGTAACGAGGTTTTTTTCTTTCAAATACAAGCAATGCTAGTAATATTGCTAATATCCCTTTTCATCACTACTGGTACGCTTAAAATGCTTGTGTTAGGAGTGGTTTATGATGGCATACGGATGGCAGATTCAAAGTCACGACCATTGATTTCGCGGTCCGCGCCTTGCAATTGTCGCTTCGTACTGTCGATGCCTGATATCTAATGTTTTACAATAATTTAATCTCAGATCACAAAAAAGTTACCCATTTCTTCTATGCAAAGTTGTTTATTTTTATGCAAATTAGTCTAGTTTCTGTGATGTTAATATTTTAGCCTATGCGGCTCTAACAGCTTAATCAAACTCAGAGCTATTTATTTTAATGCAACGTTGCGGGCGTGACGATGCACTAAAATTGATAATCTGAGGGTGGGATTTTATTGTGTTCAATGATTACATCATCATCACATCAACATCAAATACTGCTTGATGCTGCCCAAAATCACAACATAACATGGTTGAGTTTAACACGGAAACAACGAAACGGTTCTGACAGCTAACTGGTATCGTTCGATGTTCTGGGCGGTGAACACCGCCCAGGGACGTCGTGTACGCGGTGTGGAGGGGTGATCAGCGCGCCCGTCTGCGGACTCGCTGCGTCCCATCCGTTGTCCTAACTGTGCTTGTGACACTTGGTGCATGACGAAATTGGGTTTTTAATTAAAATGTTACGAGGCCTCCGGAGGAAGCGTTTACCACCAATGGGTTTGGGTGTGTTTCGGTGCTCTCAAAGTAGCGCTAAGACATTTCCTTGAAGTATTCCGAGATCGTCAGATGTTGGCTATGTCTGTGGAGATCGGTACCGTCTGGTACCAGCGGGCTCCGGTGGCTTTTCGAATAAAGCTATTTTGGACAATTTGGAAGCTTCACAAATTAACTTCAGACGCGTATGCGAAAGTGACGCTAGCATATGATATAAATGCTCCTATGTTTTGTGGAGATGGGCTTGTGTCTTAAGGAGAATTTATTCTTGCTGTTTAGTTCGTGTCTTAAGCAGAGTTTGCTCTTGCTGTTTACTAGCGGACGGAGGCGACTAGCGAGTAATTTTACGCGGTTGCGAACATTGCGATCGTGTTTTACAAAAGTCGTGCCGTGGCCGAATGTGACTGCTAAGTATTGGACCGTTGATTGCTGGGGGATCTGGTGGCCGTATAGGGTGATCGTGCTTAACGATTTTTTGGATTTTTTTTGACGATAAAGTGCAGGTTCCCTTTGAAAGTATATTCTTATACAAATTCAAATTACAAATTCAAATTCAAATTCAAATCGTTTATTGCTTCTATAATGGACAGTACATTAGCAGTTACAGTGACCATTATAGACCCTGTCGGGCGTTGCAATATACAAGAAATATACAATAAAATAATTAAATGGACTTATAACTATGTAACATCATTATATTATTATATTTGGCTATTTTGAAAATACAATTTTATATAATACTTAGTAATTTACTGCTTAGTAATTAACTATCAAAAAATTCAGTGAGCGTGTAAAAGCATTTGGAAATAAGATAATCATGAAGTTTTTTATTGAATGAACTTAATTTAACTTCAGATTTTATAATTATGGGTAGTTTATTGAATATTTTAATTGCCATGTAATATGGACTACAATTGAGCATTTTGGTTCTAGATGGGGGTAAATATAACCAATGTTTATGCCTAGTATTTACATTGTGTGTTTCTTTTATCTGGGTGAAGAAGTGTTTATTTTTAAATACGACGTTACTTATATCTTTTATGTAAATAGAAACTAAGGTTAATAATTTAAATTTAATGAAGTAGGGTCGACAGCTATGTCTGTTATCAATTCTGGCAAGTATCCTAACACATTTTTTTTGTAAAATGAACAATTCATCTGCATTAACACTATTACCCCAAAGGATAATGCCATATTTAAGCCATGAAAATGCATACGCGTAATATGTGGAAAGTGCAGTTTCTAAATTTGTGCTATGATTAATTTGATAAAGTGCATATGTAAATTTAGAGAGCTTGCATTTAATTTTTTCAATATGCGACTTCCAGTTTAAATGTGTATCTACATTAAGTCCAAGCAAGTTATACGAGTCTATCTCTTCTATTAGGGTATTTTGTAATTGAAAATTAATTTTTAGGGGTGGTTTATTATATGAACGAAATTGTAAAATTTTTGTCTTTTTAAGGTTTATTTCTAGATTATGGCTATCAAGCCAATGAGGGACATTATAAAGTGTATCATAGATAAGGGCTTCAGAGCTAATGTAGTCGTTACTTTTTATTAGTATTGACAAGTCATCTGCAAATAATACTGGCAGTGTTAATTCTCTATACAAACATTTTGGCTGGTCATTTACATAAATAAGAAACAGCACACAGCCTAAAACGCTGCCCTGTGGGATTGAACTAGTTAGGTGTTTCTCTTCAGAACTAACTTTTATTACTTCATTAGTAATTTGGTTGTAGTGTTCAATTTCTACTATTTGCTTCCGATTATTTAAATAGGATTTGAACCAGTTATGTACTAGCCCACGGATACCCGAATTCATAAGTTTTAAAAGTAGTTTATTATAGGGCACCTTGTCATATGCTTTCGTCATATCAAGTAAAATACCAAAAGTATGTTTTTTATCATTTAAATTTTGTAGGGCCATTTGTATGAACTTATATACAGCTAGGGTGGTTGATCTTGATTTTCTGAATCCATTTTGGCTATCATCTAGTATTTCATACTTTTCAAGGAATGAGTAGAGTCTATTACACATTGCTTTTTCGTATATCTTTGAACTCCTCTCCGGATTCTTTATAAACGGAACCAATGGCTTAAGTGGTTGACGGCTGTTTAGAGCATCTGGGCGAGTATTCTTTTATTATCATGGGCGATGAAAAGTGCCGTGTCGTCGACGAAGAGAGCAGAATTAACTACTGAGCCTTTCGGGATGTCACTCGTGAAGAGTGTGAAGAGAAGTGGGAGGAGGACTCATCCCTGAGAGACTCCGGCCTTAAGGAGTAGTTTTGAGGATCGAGTGCCCTCTATTCGATATCAAAAGTGGCGGTTGGCAAGGAATGCTCTAATGATGTGGATGAGCATGGCACGTTGAGTTTATATAACTTATAAAGTAAATCGTCGTGCCAAACTTTGTCAAACTCTTTTGCGACATCGAAGAAGAGTGCGCCGGTGTTAGTGGTCCTATAAGTTATTTTTGGGTGATTGAAGCCTTTTAAAATGTACTCTTTAAGGCGGTGTAACTGACTTGTGCACGGGTGTTCGGGTCTGAATCCGAACTGCTCGTCAGGAAGCAGTTTGTTAGCGTAGACGTATTTACGTAGTCGATTCAATATGAGTCGCTCGTAAACTTTCCACAGTGTAGTGAAGAGACTGATAGGTCCATAGCTGGAGGCTAAGTTGCGCGGTTTCCCTGGTTTCGGGATTTCTATTACGTCTGCTTCTTTCGAGGAATCCAAGAAGGAGCATCTGGATAGAAGAGCGTCAAAATGCCTACTAGGAGACATACGCGCGGCGCAGAGAACGATTTCAGCACCCTGTTAATGATACAATCGGGGCCGGGTGCTGATTTCTTTTTGGGACTTTTGATGACATCTGTGACTTCGTCAACAGTCACAGGGTCTAAGTGGTCGGTCAGGTGGTATGGCAGACATACGCGCAACCTCCGCTTCTATCTCTAGGAGGTGAGCGAGATCAGTGGGTTTGCTGGAGGGAGTGCATTGGCTCTAAACTGTCCGCGATGCATTCAGCATTTTCGGAGTCATCAAAGGCGAGATCGGGGTTTCCTGGCCTAATGAGAGGCTGCATAGGTGTGGATTGTTCTGCTTTCAGAGCTCGGGTCAACTGCCAGAATCCAGTTTGTGATAACTCGGTTTCTGTCACCAAATCATCCCACTTATCCTATTTAAACTCTTTAATGCGCTGTGTCGCCTCATTTTGGAGGTTACACAGACTGAATTTGTTATCCACAGTATTAAAGTGATCGTATTGTCTTAGGGCCTCGTTCTTTTCGCTAATCAGTCGGACAGCTCGGGAGCTTTAGTAGTTGTCGCTCGGGAACACACGAACCTTAGGAGAGCATTCTTCAACTGTAGAGGTGAGGTGTGTCGATAGGGCGCTGATCGCCACATTGGCCTCCTCGGGCGGGTTTTTCTTGTCAGTGATTTTTCCTAAGTGCAGGAGGACGCAGATTTGAGTTTAACTTCAAGCTTACGGCAGTCTACAATAGTTTTGGTATAAAGGACCTC
>JAVANC010000001.1:59306899-59352312 GCA_033319125.1 Parnassius glacialis | reverse complement strand
TGCCCAGCCGAGTTGAATCCGTCGATTGACCTCTCGCTCAAAGTTGTTGGTTGACCGACTGCTACTATTACTGTTGCACAATGTATAGTCCTATATTAGGGACTTATGAAAGTAAGGTCTACGATACAAAAGCATTGACCCGGTCCTGCTCGCTATGGGTGAATTTACCCTAATGTGTATATTTTTTGTACCAGTTTCTATTTTCAAAATCATTGTACTTTGCACTTTCGTATACCAACGAGCCGTCTTTCGGCCTACATGCTAGCCGCTCAGCTGTCAGTTGGCGCGTCGCACTTGGAAGTTATTGACGTGTAAAGTGTGCGTGGGTATTTTTTACCCCTAGCGATAATTCATGCTACGAAATTTTTGAAATTATTTTTGTTATTAGGAATAATAATGTCGCGTCAAAGAGTGACCGATGAAGAAATAGAACAGTATTTTCAATTGAACGAAAGCAGTTGTTCTATAATTGAAGATTTTGAATAATTTAGTAAACAAGATATGGATTCTGAACAAGAAGGTGAAGTTTTTTCAAGAGCCATTACAGGAAGCAACAGAAATGTCGATACAGTCACCGTCATCGTTACGTGACATTGTGCCTGATTATTAGGACGACCTTTTTGAAAGTAGCTTGATACGCAGATATTATTTACGATAATACGGTGTGACAAAATGGCCTGTCACAGAACCATCTCAGCGTAATCGAACTCGTTCAAACAATAACGTGATAGAAGCTACAGGATAAAATGATGATGCCAAAAAAATGGACGGGGAAGCTGGTCCTCATTCGGAAGCCGGGGAGCCCTGCGGACTCTCCGTCTGCATACCGGCCCGTGGTGCTGCTCGACGAGGTGGGCAAGCTCTTTGAAAGAGTAATTGCAAACCACCTCGCCGAGCACCTTGCTGGGACGGGCCGGATCTTGCGGAACACCAGTTTGGTTTCCACAAGAGGCGCTCTACGGTGGACGCCATCATGCGCGTGAGAGCCCTTACGACGGGGGATGCAGTGGCCAGGGGGGGGGGGGGGGTTGTCTTGTCGGTGTCTCTCGACATCGCCAACGCCTTCAACTCAATGCCCTGGAGCTGAATTAGTGAGGCACTTCGGTATCACCGGGTTGCCGACCTATCTCCGTCGTATAGTCGGGGACTATCTGACGGACAGGGCCGTCATCTACCCCGGTCGCAACGGTGAATGGAACCGGCGAGAGATGTCGTGCGGTGTCCCACAGGGAACATCGGTTACGACTGGGTGCTGCGCGCCGACCTCCCTACCGGCGTCAGCGTAGTTTGCTACGCTGACGACACGCTTGGTACTGGCACAATGGGGGTCGTACGAGGCGGCGGCGGAAACTATGACACGCGGGGTTGCGATAGTCGTTGAGAGGATCCGGCAACTGGGTTTCGAGGTGGCTCTGCACAAGTCCGAGGCCATGCACTTCCATGGTCCTCGGAACAGGCCACCACTGGGATCCTCAGTGATGGTAGGAGGGGTATCCATCGGCGTCGAGTCGACGTTGAAGTACCTAGGACTCGTCCTCGACGGCCGATGGAACTTCGCTGAGCACTTCCGACGTTTGGCTCCCAAACTGAAACGGACCAGGGCTGCCTTCAGGCGGCTCCTGTCGAACCTGGGGGGGCCAAACGCCTCCTGCCGGAGGCTCTACGCGGGGATCGTGCGTTCCATGGTTCTTTACGGGGCCCCGGTGTGGGCGCGTGGTTTGGCGCGGCTTGCCGTCCACCATCTGAACGCGGCCCCCAAAGGGTGGTCGACGTGAAAATGGTTCGCGGCTACCGCACGATCTCCCACGAGGCGGCGAGCCTCCTTGCCGGATTGCCGCCATGGGATCTGAAGGCGATAGTCCTCGCGCGCCTGCACGAATGGCGCGTGGAGGCACTATGCCGGGGGGAAACCCCGCTGCCGCGGCAAGTTGTTGCGCAGCGGACAGACTTCCGGCATGATCTCATAGCGACATGGAGAGAGCGACTGTTGCAACCCCGTGCTGGGCACGCCACTATAGCGGCGATAAGACCATTCTTTGAGTAGTGGCTTGAGAGACGCCACGGCGTCCTCACCTTCTGGCTGACGCAGGTCCTCACCGGGCACGGTGTGTTCGGGAGGTTCCTGCACCGAATCGGGCGGGAGGAAACGCCCAGGTGCTCCCACTGCGAGGATCGACCGGAGGACACGGTGGAGCACACCGTGGAGGTGTGCCCTGCTTGGGCGGAGCACCGCCGTGTCCTCGTAGCGGCGATAGGCGGCGGCGACCTCTCGCGTCCAGCCCTGGTCGAAGCCATGGTCCGGAGCGAGACGGAATGGGATGCCGTCACCACCTTCTGCAAAGCAGTGATGCTAGCGAAGGAGGTGGCAGAGCGGGAGAAGGAGAGAGCAGCAGCTTTCCTTCCCGGCCGCCGCGGGAGACGCCCTGGGCGTCGGGGGCTACGTCGTGGCCCCCGGCCACCGTAGGCGCGGGCCTGTGGACGGCGAGCAATGGGTAGCTCGCCGTCCGTCCGTCTAACGACGACAGGCCGTGTCGACGGCGCGATTTGTTCCACGCGCGCCTCAAAGAGCTGTCAGCAGCGTGAATGGGCCCGCAAGGGCCGACGCCTGCCGGGGCTGCGGGCTGTTCGAAAGAGATACCGCGGCTCCGGAACGTAAGGGCACTGAAGGAACACGGATGGTGTTTAATCAGTAAAAGTCTGACACTCCCTTCCGCTCCACCCAGAGCGAAAGGCGTCATTAGATGATTTTCCATCCGCAAAAAAAAAAGCATTGCCTGCATATTTTTGATAGATGTAATTTAATTTTTCGTACTGAACGAATGGCACCTATCTATATATCGCTAAACGCAAAAAAAAATCACCAGAGAATTCGAGACTATAAACATACCCACGTAACGGAAATCAGAGCTTTATTTGACTTGCTGTATTTCATTAGCATACTTTAAGGAGCCCATATGAATACTGAAGATCTTTGGGCTACTGACGGTACTGGTACTGATGTTTGCTTAGTTACAATATCTTGATCTCGGTTTCATTTTCTTCTTGCATATATAAATAAATAAAAATAAATAAGATTTGATAATATTCACACCCGCATGGACATATGTGAGCATGATAAACTAACAGCGATTAGAGAAGTTTTTTACAATTTTTCTACAAGAATAAAATTCATTACTCTTTGCCTAACCAGGTTATTATTGATGAAAAAATAGAGAAATTTCGTGGATGTCGAACTTTTCGGCTGTATTTACCGAGCAAACTAGGAAAGTATGGTTTGAAAATTTAAGTGTTTGCTGATGAAAAAACATACTCTGTTATTAATTTGTAAATATATGTAGGTAAGAACCCAGGACCTTATGAAAAAAGTAATGCAGAAATTAATCTGGTAAAACGTTTAGTAGAACCGATAAAAAACACACATCGCAATGTTGTTATGGATAACTGGTTTACATCTGTTGATATTTCGGGATGAAACCATTAAAATAACTGTAGAACTCGGAAATATGCAAGAATGTATTTTGATTAACAATGGAGAAATTACACAGTACAGTACAATACATGAAGTAAGAGTTATCTATGCGAATAAGAATAGAGAAAAAAGGTGTTGCCAACATAATGTATTTAAATTAGCAGTGAATGCAACAAAAAATATAAATGGTTGCGTTCTCATTTACTAACACTCCCTCTAGAACGCAATCCCATCTTACTAATACAGTATAAATGCTTGGCAAGTGTTACACCCTTTGTCAAATTGTCAGCTACCATGTTACAACCATTTACAAATAAACATTTAACTTTACAATTAACAATGTTTTCCCTGAGAAAATGCAACCTTATATCTATATGTTTAGTCTTAGCTTTATAACAGTCAGTTGATGCCAACCTTATCGCACTTTGATTATCACTATAGATAAGTAATGCACTGTCCAGGCCTTGCCCGAGCTCAGCTTGTAGTTGCCGAAGCCACAACGCCTCCTGGGTCGCCGATGCCATCGCCATATATTCAGCCTCTGCTGTCGAGAGTGCCACAGTCTGTTGTTTACAAGAATTCCAAGATATGGAAGCATTTTGAAAAATAAAAGTGTAACCGGTGCATGATCTTCTATCCTGTGGATCAGTAGCCCAATCTGCGTCACAATACCCAGTTATTTCCTTGGAGTCATCTTTGAGATAACATAACTTTAGTTTCTTGGTTCCTTGAAGGTACCTCATAACCCTTTTTACTCCAAGCCAGTGTTGAATACCTGGGTCATTACAGTACTGACTCAACTTGTTCACCGCATATGTGATGTCAGGTCGTGTAACTTGTGCCAAATATATTAGACACCCCACCGCTTCTCTGTATGGAAAATTGCCATCTTCATTTTCAGGTTTCTTATCAAATTTCATATTTACCTCTATCGGAGTGTGAACTGGTTTGCAAGCAGACATACCAAAGCGTTCTAACACTTGGTTTATGTACTTCTCTTGGTCCAACATGATCCCACCTGCCTTACGATCTCTATTTATATTTATCCCAATACACTGCTTTATCTCACCCAGATCTTTCATATTGAATTCTTCTTTAAGTTTTACTTTGATACCTGTTGCCGTTTTCTTGTCATTTGTAAATATCATGAAGTCATCTACCCATACTGCAATAAAAATCATTTTTGATTTATTTACGGAATAATAAATGCATGGATCTATTTTTGATCTTTTCAATCCGATTTTTAGCAGAGCATTGTTTAATTTAAGATTCCACTGACGACTAGCCTGCTTGAGCCCGTAGATTGATTTATGTAGGTGACATACCTGATCACTCTCTTTATAGCATTCTGGTTGTGACATATATATTTCAGTGTCTATGTCACCCTGAAGAAATGCGCTTATAGCATCCATCTGAATCATTTCTAGGTCGTATTTAGCAGCTAGAGCAAGCAAGAATCGAACTGAGGTGTATCTTACCACTGGAGCATAGACTTCATCGTAGTCATTTCCTTTTCGTTGAGCACACCCCTTAATAACTAATCTTGCTTTAAAACGAACAATCTCACCTTTCTCATTTGTCTTATTTTTAAACACCCATTTGCATGGCAAGGCTCTCTTACCTGATGGCAAATCTACCAGTGACCATGTTTTATTCTTAACCAAGGAATCATATTCTTCCTTCATGGCCTTCTTCCACTGATCAGAATGTGGAGATGAAAAAGCTTCATCAACAGTAAGATGATCGCATAAATTAAGAATTGGACAAAAGTAACTTACATCGTGGACATCCTTTTCTGCATACTGGGCAGCTCTGCGTGGACGTAAGTTTATATTACATGCTGGTATCGAAAAGTCAAATGATTCTTCTGGTAAGTAAGATGAATCAAAGTTGTCGTCTGACAGGTACTCATCACTCGCAGACTGTTCTAAGCTGATTGGTGATTCTTCTTTGCAGGGCTCTTCAGTTAACTGTATTTCAGGATCACTGTTGGTTAAGCAAGGTAAGTACACATTTTGCTCAAGTCTTTGAACATTTTCTAAAAATACTACATCTCTACTTTTGATAATTTTATTAGTGTCGGGATCAAGCAGCCGATATCCCTTACTAGAATCACAATAACCTACAAATAAAAATTTTTTAGATTTAGAATCCCATTTTTGGCGTTTTTCTTTAGGTACTTGAGCCATCACTTCAGAGCCAAAAATTTTTATATTTGATAAGTTGGGTTTCTTGCCTGACCACATCTCTATAGGAGTTTTGCCATTGAGGGATCTAGTGGGTGATCTATTAACTATATAGGCCGCTGTTGCTAACGCCTCTGCCCAAAATTGCTTTGACAAATGAGCATCATATAGCATACACTTGGCTCTCTCTACTAACGTCCTATTCATCCTTTCTGCTAGGCCATTCTGTTGGGGTGAGTACGGGGTACTTGTTTGATGTTCAATTCCATGCCTACTCAAAAAACTATCAAATTCTTTGTTACAGTACTCCTTGCCGTTATCTGACCGAACAATTTTTATTTTAGTTTCAAGTTCATTTCTACTTTACTTTTATAATCTTTGAACACTCCTAGTACACTTAATTTGTCTTTTAAAAAATAAACATGAACTTTTCGAGTAAAATCATCTATAAAAGTAATGAAATACTTCATACCTCCCAGTGATGTTTGCTCCATCGGTCCACACAAATCAGTATGGATAAGCTGCAGTGGTCTTGAAGCTCTAGAGCCAATGTTGTTGAAAGGCAATCTGCTTTGTTTACCTTCTAGGCAGGTGGTACACGTGAATGGACCTTTACTTTGGTCAGGGAATGGATCGACTCCCTCTGCACACTCCGGTAACTTGTTAACATCTGAAAAGTTCAGGTGTCCCATGCGTCTATGCCACAGGACAACATCATTTAAGTTATTTGAGTATGTTAGGTTAGAGAAGACTTCTCTGTGAGTGTTTAACTGATACAAGTTGTTTACTAATGTGGCTGAACAGAGGAATTTATTACTTTGGTCATAAATATCACAACTTCTATCTCTAAAATTTACCTTACAGCCACTTTTTACCATAGCGCTTACTGATAAGAGATTGGCAGCAAGTTTAGGTATGTATAGAACTTCTCTTACCTGAATTTTACTTTGTTCATTACCATTTATCAATAAATTAACCTTTCCCATATTTTCCACAGGTAGTGGCGTCCTACTGGCAACAGTTATGGTGGGTATCGGTGGACTTGTTACATCATACATCCAGTCAGATCTATTTGTCATGTGCATGGAGGCACCTGAGTCCACATACCAAAGGTCCGGATTCATTGTTTGTGAACATGCTGAAAATGCTGCTACAAAACTTTTATTTTCTTCTACTTTTTCAATATTCTTCTTCTTCGGAGCACGACAGTTCTTTGCAAAGTGTCCGTGCTTGTTACAATTATAACATCGAGGCCCTTTCTGAATACAGGCCTTTCCTGTACTATGATTTTTGTAAACGGCTGTCTTCCTACTGAAGAATGCTGTGCTTTCTGAGCATTGAACTTCCTGCAGCAGTTTAGTTTTGATGGAGTCTGCACAGATCTTGATCCCTGAGCTCTCCAATCCCATTATAATTGGTTTATATACCTCGGGTAAACCAGCCAACATCAGTGTTCCAAGCCATTCATCATCAATGTCAAATTTGATATTCCTAAGCTTATGAGCTGTTGACATTATCTTATTCACATAATCATCTACATTTTGAGAACTGTCCAATGTAGTTGTGATGAGGTCTCTCAACAGGGCAACTTTTCTGTATAACCCGCTGTCATCAAAAGCTTGCTGTAAGTTGTCCCAGACATCTTTGCATGTAGTTGCGCTCTGTACATGCACGTAATTAATCGGATCAAGCAGTAAAATAAGCTTAGATTTTGCCTTTATTTCTTTCCTGGGATCAGTATTAGTTCCTTCGACACAACTCCACAAATCTTCAAGCTTGAAATACGCTTCCACTGCGAATTTCCAACTCGCATAATTGTTTCTTCCGACGAGTCTGTCAATGTGAAAAGGATTGTGGCTTGTACTGGACATCTTCTACATGTAATAACAATTTTTCAACAATGTGATGACTGAGCGAGCACGCCGCTCCAGGTTAGGTTATGCGGTAACCTCAAAAATTATGACGATGACGTGACAGCACAAATACACCACTGCCGGATTTTGTTCTGCGTTCTTTTTTTTTTTACTGTCAATGATTTTCATCAATCACGTTCTGCTACCATGTTGATATTTCGGGATGAAACCATTAAAATAACTGTAGAACTCGGAAATATGCAAGAATGTATTTTGATTAACAATGGAGAAATTACACAGTACAGTACAATACATGAAGTAAGAGTTATCTATGCGAATAAGAATAGAGAAAAAAGGTGTTGCCAACATAATGTATTTAAATTAGCAGTGAATACAACAAAAAATATAAATGGTTGCGTTCTCATTTACTAACAACATCATTTCAATTTCTTTAGGATTTATACATTGATTACGGATTGAGAGCTTTGAGAACAGTTTTCAAGAACAAAAAAGAAATACCTCTTATATTCGTATCAAGTAATAATAAAGGAATTTTAAGCTCTAAGTTGGATTTCCAAGAAAACTGCACACTAGTTTCTTATGTGTAAAAGAAAGGCAAAGTTATTTTATTAGCTTATACAATGCACTATGATGCAAAAGTCGACTCTCTCATTTGTAACCAAAGTAAACAAGAAATGATACTAATTAATTATAATTAGTATCATTTCTTGTTTACTTTTGTTGACATTTGTTGACATTAGTCAACAAATGTGGAGTTGAAATTGTCGATTAAATGTGTGGCACGTATTCTGTGTATCGTATCACCAAAAGATAATAAAAACAAAAACAAAAATAAAATCACTGATTATAATATCAACAAATGTGGAGTTGACGTTGTCGATGAAATTTGTGGCACTTATTCTGTGAATTGTATCACCATTAGTTTTAAAAAAATTCTTAAATCTATTCATAATCTAACAGATGTTAAACAACTTCAAGAAGACCTAAACAGGTTTTCTGATTACTGTAAACTCCATAAACTTCAATTGAATATCTCCAAATGTTCTCATATAACATTCACACGACAATGATCTAGTATTGGGTTCGGTTATACTCTTTATAATCAGACTACTAGCATGCTAAATAATATTCATGATCTCGGCGTAACACATGATAGTAAATTTGTATTTGACAATTTTTGATTTCTAAACAGTGGTAGAGCCACGCGGCAGCTTTTGCTGTCGCACGGATGAGCCGGCTCGAACCGGGGTGGTACCACGACCTCACAGAATACCAGCGTGAAGTAGAGGTTTACCTCTGCGTTTCGCTTGGTGAGTGCAGGTGGCCGGAGGCCCTTTTTACTGGAAATGAGGCATTCCATCTTAGTCCTCACGGTGACAACGCATCTGCATTTTGATTCGCAAACGAGCATAGATGTAGATGTCTATGGGCCGCAGCAGCCACTTACCATCAGGTGGACTGTGTGCTCGTTTGTCACCCTCATCCTATAAAAAAAAAACATTGCATATATTGTCAACAAAGCATCCTAGGCTCTTGGGTACATTTTAAGAAGTTCAGCCTGCTTCCGTTCTCTTAAAGCTGTTAAGATTTTATATTACTCATATGTGCGAAGCCATTTATAATATGTGTTCCAAGTATGGAATCACAATATAAAGTTTACATATCTCGTATTTAAAGTATACAGAAAAAAAAACTAAGTTCCCTCGAATTCAAGGCACAAAAAATTCTATAAAGATGTAAGAGATATTATTTTTTGCCGTTGGAATATAGACGTAAAGTCAGTGATATTTGTTTCTTAGTTAATTTTGTAAACGAACCTATTGATTCTTCTGAGCTACTTACTTACATAATGATTCGAACTGATTTAATGAGATTTAGACAGCCACCTTTGCTATACCGGGTGTTAGTGGAACGCTCCCGAAAACGAAGACTTAATCTTTACAAGTCACCGAATTTCGATTTGGAGGACATTGAAACATAAGTAAAATATAGTGTCGTGAATTTCAAAACTTACATTATAAGTGTTTTGTGCAATACTTCACTGAATATATAAATTGTGTTATAAGTCTAATAAATAAAGTTGTTATTTACAACTAGTGACCCGTCCTAACTTCGCCTGGTTAGGGTCTGACTATGTTGCGTAATTGAGATTTAAGATAACAGAATATTTATTTTATCAGTTGTTTTTAAACCTCCATGTTTTTTGATAAAATATAGCCAAATCACCCCTGAAATTGATTTCTTTATTTTTGGTGAATTTTATTACAATTGTTTCAGCCATTCCGGTGATTAACCTAAACACACAGACAGAAAGGCAGAGAAAAACTTATTATTTAAGTCTTCAGGACATGCAAAAGCCGGCAACGCATCTGCAATTTCCTCCCTGGTGTTGCAGTTTTTCATGGGCGGCGGTAGTCATTTACCATCAGGGGAGCCACATGCTCGTTTGCCCCCTCTCCTATAAAAAAATGCAAAATAAATATAAAATATGAGGCGTTAATTTCGATATTAAGGACAGACTATTCTCGTTCATAAGTCCTATGAAATATGAAGGTGGTCGCGCCACTGAACGGTCACGGCTCGATTTTTAAACATTGTTTCGTTAGTTTACTTAATTCATAATATGAAATGTGAATGAAATTAAAAATGTGCCTTATCTAGGTGTGGTTGTATATAATATAATATATTTTATATTATCACAACAAAATAAGGCACATTTTGAATGTTATTACAATATTTTAATAAAAAGTTGATTGGAAATATAATGTACGAAATGAAAGCGGAATTTATTTTTACTTATACTTTTACGGATTTCTTTAAGTTTTTATTTGTATCAATACTGCAGAGATCAAACGCCCCAGGGCCGAGATATTGGAAAAGTTAACAGCCAGAGTAGCCGATGCGACTTCCACTGATCTTCTGCCTTTGTCGAGTTGACACGAATATGAAAGTTTTCAACGCCTTTGAAAGAAATAATATTTGTTATTGGCTTTACAGTCCTATTAAAGATACAGTGTTATTAAATATATAAGTCCACACAGATGAAATTAGAAATTTATGAATCTATGTTTATACCACAATGTCGTAAACATTATGACTTTCCCTATACTTACACGTATACAACACATTTAAATGAAACTAAATGTTATGGATTTTATCGCGTATATTAACATTTTTAAGTATTGTAACGTCGGTATTATAAAATAAGTTAATTTACTGGATAAAATGCGTAAAAACTAGTCTCATTTAATACATTTATTCTCCGGTTTTCAGACACAACAGTAAAACAATAGCAACGTACCATATGTAGCTCATGGACAGGGAATAGATTAACCCATCCCCTGTCCTTCTCTCCTGTCCTGTCCCTGTCTTCTGAATTTCGCTTTAGGATTTATATGAAAGCGTGTTTCCTTGGATGCTTTTCTTTAATCATCCTCTGGACGTATTCTAATGTAATTTGGTATAAAAGTCGATTATATCGTAGAACAAGGCATTAGGAATTATTTATAACAATATTTACTAAAGTTTTTTTCCTTTCCACAGTTTGGTTGCTGTTACTCACCTCTTCTTTACACGAAAGTAAATGATGTCTGTAAAATATAAAACAGTCGGGCGCCCGCTATAAAATTTTCAAACTCGCGTAATTTTTTTTGTGGATTTACTTACGCCGTTGGTCTTGCCAGATCTTCAGGAGTTCCTTCCTTTGGGTAGCTTCAAGAAAATAGCGTTCTCTACATATAGTGTTGCAGATGTTTGTAGGCAGCGGTAATAACTGACCATGAGACGAAACATATTATAGCTGGCCTCCTTTTTATAAAGAGTACAATAACCGTTAGCATTATATATTTTACGTGTTAATTATCCACATATAAGTTGATATAAAAATGACGGTTTGATAGCGCAGTAGCTAAGTTTCGTTCGGCTGCTACGCTAATTGGCCTTTGATTTTGGCATTGATTTGTTATGTTATCGCGTACACCACACATCTAAATTAAACAACATCCGATCTACGCAGTTAATACTATAAGTTAATAATGCTTAGATCGGACCAAAAATTAATAATCTTAATCTGAATGTAGACGTGGTTAACTATTACATTGGGACATCAAACATGGGGGCTGACCTCCCGTGATCATGGGTGCTGTAGAGTACTTCAAACGTCATTTCGGAAAATACGAAAAATAGGTTACAAGGAGAGTTACAAAAAAAATAATTATAAGAAATAGTCAACTCTGAAATGCAATATAAGCAGTTTAAAACGTATCTTTGAGTAATAATCTGTTTAACACTATATTTTTCATTTGAATACACGTTGAAATAAACAAAGATGGCATACACACAAAATTACGACATTAAGATTATCGTCCAAGTAATTTAATATTGCCGATTTCTCCATTTTGCCAGAAGAAGACAGTGTAACGCAGTTGCAACTTTTATTTAAGCCAGCGGTGATCGAACTCCGGCTGCTAAAGTACTGTGAAATTACGGCGAACGCTCGGTCTTTGTCTTGCCATAGCTAAAATGCTACCTTATGGCTTGCTCTAGACGGCATTTCAAAGCGATAAATGTGAGCACAATGGTTTAAGGTTGTGATGTAGTTTACTTTAGAGGCTTCTGTTTCACTAGTCATGACTCCCGGTCTAGTTTATTATCTTGAGGGATTCTTCGAAGTGCAACGTATAACGTAACGTTTTGTTCGTAGAAACATAAAATTAAAAATAATATAATATATTAAAGCATGGTGATAAATACTCAGACTGGCGACGAGAAGCAGCTTCAAAGTTGCGACAAGTCTGATACTGCTATCGTCAATCTGCTCATTAAGCGTTACAATTAAGGCAAATCCTGTCTACAAAAGTAGCATTAAAATTGATTTTTTTTCTTAAATTTTACTAAAAAAATTAATATACCACGTTTTTATATTCATATTTATATTCCTACATTGTCGTACGATTCTCAGCTAAGCGTATGTTAAAATTTTCAAGTCTCTAACTCATCGAGAAGGGCTCGAAATTTGAGTTGCAAGATTAAACCCAAAGCGACAGACAGACAGGCAGACAAACAAGAAAGTGATTAATAAAGACGTGATAAATAATAATTTAAAATTAAAAAATTTGTACAGCCGAATTCAATATAAATTATTAGGAATAACTAAAAAACTATTGGTGTGAACTTGATCAAATTCATCTGGAACCACATGTAATAAAAATAACCGAAATCAGTTCACCCAGTTAAAAGTTATGAGGTAACACACACATAAAAACATGCAGTCGAATTGAGTACCGTCTCCTTTTTGAAGTTGGCAGAAAAGAAAAGAAGTTACAACGTCAAAGTTTTGCATGTCTACGGTAACACATTTATTTAATATCCATCATATAGCACCTGGGTAACGGGAACTTCCTATTTGATTCACTAAACACGATCGACGCAGAAAACGTTTTCAAAGCATATCTATGAGTACACAAGGAATACAAATTAACTATCACAGGTTACCTACACACTAGAAGATGCCGTAATGAGCCTAAATAAAATTTATTTTGGTGATTTTGTATGTAAACGAAGGTCATCAAAGGCCCGTATAAATTACGCATAATGGCTATTTACGAAAAATGTCGCCAAAATATTCATTAAATGATAATAAACTGATTTGCCCTTTTTTTTTGTCCAGCAGGTTCACATTCTGTGCTTGGGCTCTGTAGACTTCGGACGTGTCGGTCGAGTTTACTCCCATCACTCTACTCTCTTGGCTCAGGCACAGGATCAATAATTGTTATACACCGCCATGCTTTCTTACTAAGTGCTCCGTGTTTGGTTGATACCTTGGTGTCCTCACTGTGGGGCGCGAAGCACGCTGTCCCGGGAGTCAGCAGTCTCACTATGTTATTACGAAGGTTAGCGGACGCTTGTTGTTGTGCAAAGAGTGTTAAATGCTTAACTCTCCTTTCTGGCTTCCTAGTATTGGTATCGGCAACCGTAATTAGAGTGAAACATACCCGCTGTCTTAAAGGCGGCCATCGTTTTTAATTTTTGTATTGTTTTTTGCATAAGCCAACATGAATGAGTTTAAGATGAGAAATAATCCTATAGATCTTGTTTATGTCGTATTTGTAGCTTCGTGGAATCTAGCGTTCACGAGCATTTATACCCTAGCGTAAATACCCTAGCGTACCAACGCGCTAGGTGTGTAGGTGTTTGTTTTAGGCACACACCTACTAGCTTGTTACACATCTGTGATTGTGTTACCATAGTTAACAAGATGGCGTCGATTACGATCAATGAACTCACCGACTTTCTAAGTCGCATCTGCCCCGACATTTGGGCTGTGTTTCTCGCACAGTGAAACGCACGTCCCGCGCCCGAGCCCACATCCGCACAAGACCCCGCGCCTCTAGCCGGCCCCTTTACATATCTGGCCCCCTGCTGATCGTCCAATTGTGCAGATTGATGACTCTATGTAACCAAGCATCGGACATACGTCCCCCATGTGCATTGACACTCTTAACGACGCCGCGTCCCCTGCGCTTTCCGCGATGTCCACCCGCGACTAGCACAGTATAAACGACCTAAAAGCCCAAAATCTCCCGGTACGGGAGGTGCACAAGATGCAAAACCAGACCTTTAAAAACGTTTCTTACATCTGTGCCCTGTCATTCTGTACCTGTCTACGGAAGGCAAGCAGATTTTTAACGCTCGGCGCATCTTCAACCTAACGGGGATTGCAAATGAAGCCCGACATAGGGGCATCGTTGGCCTATGCCACCGATGCCAATTGTATGGCCACTTGGCCAAAAATTGTTAAGCCAGACCAAGGTGCGTCAAGTGCCTAGGTGACCACGGCACTATTGACTGCACCCGCACGCCCGAAATGGTTGAGGCCCCAAACTACGTCAATTGCCGCGAAGAGGGTCACCCAAAGAACTCTCGGCTGCTTTCCCCAAAACCCACACCGCCCACGGTGCTCACTTCCTCGCCATAACTCGCCACCAAGCTCGCCCCAGTCGCTGAGGCGGCCGGGCACGGTGCTAACCCTCCCGCACCTTAGGTGAAATCGCCGACACTTGTCCCATGCTTGGAAACCGAAGCTTGTCACATATCAACGCAATTTGGTCTCTCCAGTGCGCCTAAAAACCTCTTCTAAATATCAGAATGGCAGCACAAAATCTCACTAGAACTAAACCACGCTCTCTGACTGTCGTGTTCTTTAAAGCGAATGGCCTGAGAGACCAAAAGGATGAGACCACGCTCTTCCTGCGCATCTACGATGTAGACGTAATGTTAGTGCAAGAGATTTTTCGAAACGTAGTCATCGTGATCCTAAGATCTCAAACTACACCTTAGTTAGAAATGATAATTTGACCAGCCATGCAGACGGCAATTTGATCTACTACAAAAAGTCCTTGCACTTCGTTTCGCCTTGCAATTCCGTCTGTGTAACCTCCAAAATGAGGCGAAACAGCGCATTAAAGAGTTTAGATAGGATAAGTGGGATAATTTGGTTACAGATATCGAGTCATCACAAACTGGATTCTGGCAGTTAACCCGAGCTCTGAAAGCAGAACAATCTACACCTATGCAGCCTCTCATTAGGCCAGGAAACCCCGATCTCGCCTTTGACGACTCCGAAAATGCTGAATGCATCGCGGACAGTTTAGAGCCAATGCACTCGCCCCAGCAAACCCACTGATCTCGCTCACCTCCTAGAAATAGAAGCGGAGGTCGCGCGTATGTCTGCCATACCACCTGGCCGACCACTTAGACCCTGTGACTGTTGACAAAGTCACAGTTGTCATCAAAAGTCCCAAAATGAAATCAGCACCCGGCTCCGATTGTATCATTAACAGGGTGCTGAAATCGTTCTCTGCGCCGCGCGTATGTTTCCTAGTAGGCATTTTGACGCTCTTCTTTCCAGATGCTCCTTCCTGGATTCCTGGAAAGAAGCAGACGGAATAGGAATCCCGAAACCAGGGAAACCGCGCAACTTAGCCTCCAGCTATGGACCTATCAGTTTCTTCACTACACTGTGGATAGTTTACGAGCGACTCATATTGAATCGACTACGTAAATACGTCTACGCTAACAAACTGCTTCCCGACGAGCAGTTCGGATTCAGACCCGAACACCCGTGCACAAATCAGTTACACCGCCTTAAAGAGTACATTTTAAAAGGCTTCAATCACCCAAAAATAACTTATAGGACCACTAACACCGGCGCACTCTTCTTCGATGTCGCAAAAGAGTTTGACAAAGTTTGGCACGACGACTTACTGTATAAGCTTTATAAACTTAACGTGCCGTGCTCATCCACATCATTAGAGCATTCCTTGCCAACCGCCACTTTTGATATCGAATAGAGGGCACTCGATCCTCAAGACGACTCCTTAAGGCCGGAGTCTCTCAGGGATGGGTCCTCCTCCCACTTCTCTTCACACTCTTCACAAGTGACATCCCGAAAGGCCCAGTAGTTAATTCTGCTCTCTTCGCCGACGACACGGCACTTTTCATTGCCCATGATAATAAAAGAATATTCGTCCAGATGCTCTAAACAGCCGTCAACCACTTAGGCCATTGGTTCCGTTTATAAAGAATCCGGAGAGGAGTGTAAGAATATACTTTCAAAGGAAACCTGCACTTTATCGTCAAAAAAAAAACCAAAAAATCGTTGAGCACGATTACCCTAAACGGCCACCAAATCCCCCAGCAATCAACGGTCCAATACTGAGCAGTCACATTCGGCCACGGCACGATTTTTGTAAAACACGATCCCAATGTTCGCAACCGCGTAAAATTACTCGCTAGTCGCCTCCGTCCGCTAGTAAACAGCAAGAGCAAACTCTCCTTAAGACACGAGCTAAACAGCAAGAACAAAATCTCTTTAAGAAACAAGCCCCATCTCCACAAAACATGCATAGGAGCATTCATGTCATATGCTAACGTAACTTTCGCATACGCATCTGAAGTTAATTTGTGAAGCTTCCAAATTGTCCAAAATAGCTTTATTCTAAAAAACGCCACCGGAGCCTGCTGGTACCCGATGGTACCGATCTCCACAGACATAGCCAACATCTGACGATCTCGGAATACATCAAGGAAATGTCTTAGCGCTTCTTTGAGAGCAACGAAACACATCCAAAACCCATTGGTGGTAAACGCTCCCTCCGGCGGCCTCGTAACATTTTAATTAAAAACCCAATTTCGTCATGCACCAAGTGTCACAAGCACAGTTAGGACAACGGATGGGACGCAGCGAGTCCGCAGACGGGCGCGCCGATCACGCCTCCACACCGTGTTTTTTTTTATAGGAGAGGGGGCAACGAGCATGCGGCTCACCTGATGGTAAGTGACTACCGCCGCCCATGAACAACTGCAAAACCAGGGGAATCGCAGATGCGTTGCCGGCCTTTTAAAAAGGAGTAGGCTCTTTTCTTGAAGGTCCCTATGTCGTATCGGTCCGGAAAAATCGCTGGTGGTAATCGATTCCACAAGGAAGTTGTGCGAGGGAGAAAACTTCTTCTGAATCGCACAGTGGTGGATCGCCAATCATCTAGATGATATGGATGGTATCGCAAGTTCTGTCGCGATGTGCGATGGTGAAATTGAGCGGGCTGGAACTAGTCCGAACAATTCCTCAGAGCAATCCCCGTGGTAGATGCAATAAAATACGCAAAGAGATGCAACCTCTCTACGCAGTGCCAGTGAGTCAAGCCGATCGAAAAGAACTCGGTCGTCGACGATGCGAACCGCTCTGCGCTGGACGCGGTCAAGTGGAAGGAGCTGGCACTGGGGGGCCCATGCCCAGAGATGGGAACAGTATTCCATATGAGCCGAAACTGCGCATTGTAAAGTTGCAAGCGGTGTGCCCGCATGAAATACTGTCTCTCTCTGCTGAGCACGCCAAGCTTTTTAGAGGCCAATTTGGCCTTTTCTTCCAAGTGACCACGAAACTGCACGTCACTTGATATGTCGACACCGAGGATTCCGATACTGGCTGAGACAACAAGGGGAGTGCCTTGAAACTGAGGAGATACGACAAAGGGAATCTTTTAGCGGTAAACGCGCAAACTTGTGTCTTCTGGGGATTGAACTGGACTAGATTTAGTCGCCTCCAGTCTGAGAGACACAAAATTGTTCCGGTACTCGGCGACGTTTTCCCGAGAAATATTGGCACGGCCAGTGTATAAAGCATCACCAGTGCTGTCGTCTGCATTGCAATGAATGTTACTGGTTTGCAACATATCATTGATATGCAGAAGAAACAGCGTTGGTGATAGCACGCAGCCTTGTGGAACACCAGCGTTAATGGGCACCGTCTACTACGACCTTGATGCTCCGATCTGCAAGAAAGCTGGTGATCCAATTGCACAATTTCTCGGGAAGCCCATAGGAAGGCAGCTTTGAAAGAAGCGCTTTATGCCAAACCCGATCGAAAGCCTTCGCTATGTCCAAACTAACGGCCAACGCCTCCCCCTTGGACTCCACTGCCTCCGCCGTTGCCGGTCCCAAGCCCGGATGAGAAAGGAGGAGGGGACGGTTCCGCCGGAGAAAGTGGGTGTATCCGGTGGACTAACACACCCACCTGCGCTAGGACCTGCGCAGTCGAGCGCCGTACGCGGGGATGAAGGAGTCCTGGAGGGTTGAGCCGATCGTCGCTGGGGTATATAGTGGCGAGAGGCAACACGCCCTCTTTGGTCCGGATTTCAAGCTAAACGGTGGCCCTATTTGCTAGCCACAGATAGGGAAATGGCCAAGCGCCCCGTCAGAGGGTCGCAGGCGAGGATGTGGGGGCTGTTTAGTCTTCCTGAAAAGGGGGCTGGGTGGTGGTAAAGGCCATGCTGACGGAGCAAGTGACAGTTTTTTTTCGGGTGGTGGGGATGGGCCTTGTCAGCCCCATCTACCAGCTGGATCGAGCTCCCGATGTCGCGCTGTGAGCCAACTTCGCGTCCCTATATTCCCCTGGTAATCCTAACGCCTGAAATTCCTTTTTCTTCTAAAGTAGGGCGTCCCCAAAGGTGCGGGCTCCATGGAGGGTGGGAAGCGGGGAGATGAATTTTAAAGAACAAAAAAATTATGGACAATTTAAGGCCCAATAAGAAAGAGGGAGAGGTGTCAGAGGTGCTTACCAGAGACACCAAAGAACAAAGGGGAACCGTCACTAAACCGACGGTTCCACGGACAGTACCGTCCAGCGTAGGTGCCCCCACCAAAGGGATAACTACCTCGCTGAACGTTTCCAAAACCAGTTCCAAGAAGCTGGATGAGAAAAAGGACAAAGAGCCCGCAAGTGACAAAACTGCGGAGCCACTACGGACTGACGACCTTTTCTCTGCTGCCTGGCAAGTGGTGAGCCGTAAGGGGAAAGGCAAGGCACCCAAAAAGGTGACTTGCCGACCTGACGGACCCTCCACCTTCCCATGGCCCCACCAACCTCACGGTAATACGGGCCGAATCTCGAGAGATGCACGCGGTACTTGCTCTGGGCTCTTTCCCGCGTGCACTTTCTTGACTCTCTACAAGTTATTTAATCTAATCCTTGTCCCGTAGTGTCACTCTCCCTTTCTGGGCTGGACGTACACAACACGGCTTCGGTTCCGGGCTGATCTTCGGCTACTTGAACGTCTCTTACTGCCATTGCCGTTCTTCTCGCGTGCCATCCATGCGCAAACTCGCGCAGCCGGCCAAAGTTCACCTCACCGTCCACGAGTTCCGGAACTCGTGGACGGTACCTTTCGCGTACAATTCCGTCCATCATCTTACATCGCAGGTCATCATACAACACACACTCCCACAGGACATGGTGCCTGTCCTCATAGGCCTCACCGCACTCCACATACCCGATTCAGCCAATTTCATATCACACAGTCTCTTTCTGAAGCATCCATGCCCACTGAGCATTTGTGAGACTTGATAGTCCGGCACGACCCAATTAGCATTGAGTCGCACCGCCACGTCCGGGAAAAAGCGGAATAATTCTCTGCCATTCGTCTCATTCGTCCACCGTTCCTGCCATGCACTCACAACTTCAACCCAAATTTCGCGCTTGCGCCTGCTCAACTCCCCATTATCTGCATTCCCACGCATCCGACAAGTTCTACCCGCACGTATGACCTCCAGGTCAGCCGGTAGGACGCCGGCTAACACCGGGAGTGCCGCAGTACTTGTCGTCCTATAGCCCTTTGTCATCAATACGAGTGAAGATCTCTGTGTTCTAAGCAGTGCCGTGCGCACTGTATAATTCCCCACCCAGTCAACCCAAACGGACGCAGCGTAAGTCACTACTGGGACATATGTTCCCTTATACAAAACACGAAGGGCCGGGTAGCGCACGCCCCAAGAAGACGCCTACACCCGCGACATCTTCCCAAAGCATTTCCCAGCCCTTTCTTCTATGTCTTTGGCATGCTGAATGATAAATAGACTAGAGTCTATCGTGACACCTAATACCTTAGTCGACATTACGCTTTTTATCGACTCCAGCCCCATCCTGATAACAGGTGGTCGCTGGAACTTGCCTTTGATGGTCATGGTACATGACTTCGCGGAGGAGAAGGACAGCCGGTTCCTCTCACCCCACGACGATACCAGCTCCAGTGTAGATTTGGCCGCTCTCTCTATTTCTGCTCTAGAGTTCGCCTCTATCAGAAGTGTGACCGATCCCTGGGGGCAGCCCATGGTCGAGCGTTTCCACTCAACACACTCACCTACGAATATGCCCACTCGCCTGTTGGTGAAGTAGTTCACCAACATACGGTAGACATTAGGTGGAATCCCCCTTGCTTGGTCTTCAGCAGTATCATCGGCCACCACGCATTATCAAATGCTCCCGATATATCTAAAAAGACGGCCTGTACATACTTGCGCTGCGACTCGCGCGCAGTACTAAGCAAGCAAGCACGTCTTGCAGCGCCGTTACTGTGGACCGACCTGGAGAAAATCCGTGCTGGTATTCCGATATACCCCTCACCAAGCTCGGGGCACATCGTATCAGTACACGCTCCAGCAGTTTCCCAAAGATGGGGAGGAGCGTTATCGGGCGGTACGCCTTGGGATCCGTCAGAGGCCTGTCATTACCTTTCGGAATAACTATCAGCCGTCCATTCTTCCATACTTCGGGAAAAACCCCCTCTTCCACGCATTTGGCATACACCCAGTGGAATTCCCTGGGTGCAGCTTTCCACACGTTCTTAACAACTTTTGCGCTAATTCCGTCCAATCCCGGAGCAGTGTTGGGCAAAGCCTTAACTATACCCTCCAAACACTCAATGGTAGGGGGAGCGGCGGCCGGCCCAGATGGTGCGAGAGCAGCCATCTGGCGTACCCGCCCGTGGTATTCTGTGTCCTTTGACAAATCGTCGTCCGGACACAGCGCCCCGAGCAGATCCCGCATGGCCTCTCTCACACTCCCCGAGTGCCCTTCCGCAAATTTTACTGCATTTATAACATTACTTGGAGGACGGTACCTCCCACTCGCCACTTGGTAAGCACGTCCCCAAGGTTCAATGTTACCAGTATTGGCTATTTTCCGAAACTGGGCCAGCTCCGCGTCCCCCATCATCTGTCGGTATCTCGCTATCCCACTATGGAATCGTTCCATAGCTAATTCCTCAGACCTGCCTCCCTTTTTTCTGGTCTTCTGCCACTCCCTTCTCGCATTACACACTTTCTTCCTCATCCTATCAAGTTCAGGCGTCCACCATTCATAGCCACCGTCCCGACCCGAGCGCGCAGCTCCCAACACATACCCCGCAGATCGAATGACGATCTCCGTGAACTGCGCACAGAGTCGGTCAGCCGGCTGTTGAACTTCCAGATTACCCATTCTTACATGAATTGTACCGCGAAAATAGCGCCAGTCAACCCCCCGGTCCCGAAAACGGGCAGGCACCTCCACCGACCCCGCAAGCTCCGCACGGCGCTCCCTCTCAACTCTGAAGACAATGAGGCGATGATCACTCATGCTGGCGCAATCCAGTACTCGCCACCCTGATACTACGACACCTCTCGTCGCGAGGGTGAGGTCGATGTTAGACTCACCCATGGCTCCAGCGAACGTGGACGGTTGTCCATCAACGTTGGCCAGGGTGAGCCCTCGCGATGTAATAAAGTCCTCCATCATACTTCTTCTATGTTCCGCTTCGTATCCTCTGCCCGTTGTTTGTGAGTGATCACTGTACCAGTGTGGCGAGTGCGCGTTGCAATCCACTCCGATTACAACGCGCTTGCCCTTTAACTGGTCAAGTACGGTCTCTAGATGTTGTAGGTGAGTGTCAATACGATCGCTATACCTAAAGTATGCTGATATAAGGTAGAGACCGTACTTCTCCACATAGTAGACCACGCAGTAGGAATTACTAAAATGGGGCAGGCCAGCTACACCAATACGATGATGTGGAGTTAGGATCCCTGCCTGGGGCTCCATGCCAAACTGTATCATATCCTTGCCTTGGGCCCACTGCTCCTGGACAAGTATAAGGTCCAGAACCATGCTGCGTGCTATTACTGGCAGTTCTTTCGTAGCCACCTCGCCCCGCCCCAAGTTAAGCTGCCCAATAGCCAGAGAGTCGCCTTATCCATACTGCGTGGTGCTTATGGCCCTCTCTTCTGCGTACACCCTTGCCGGGCAGGTCTTCGCCATCGTGGCATGACTCTTAGCGCCCGGCTTGCCAAATCTGCGACAGGTTGCGCAGCACGTCTCAGAGGACTTACACTCCTCCCTATTGTGCCCCTCTTCTCCGCATTTGCCGCACGTTATCTCCTTGGCTCTGCAATATTTGGCTGGGTGCCCGTATTGCTGGCATTTCTGGCAACAGGTGACATCAATGAAGTCGCATGGTTCGACCACGTCTCACCCTATATAGAGTCTGTTTCTAGACGTCAGCACGTCTCTAAATGCCGAGGTGCATTGTAGCACCACTGTAGTTCGCCTGCTGCCCTTCCACGACTTCTTAAAAGCTACTTTGCACTGCCTGGTTATCTCTTCTAGAGTCCACTTCTCTTCTTCACCAAAATTTTGGTCGTGGAGGGCAGGCAAGATTTCTTCAGTTTTAATGTCTTCTTCAAAGCCGCGCAGCGCAACTAGTGGTTGGCGCTGTCGTGGCTCTGCTATCCTCAGTGTGGGAGGAGCCGCAGTCTTTAACTTCATAGCCGCCTCCTGGGACGTGGTCTGGACCACCACCCCAGCATTCCCCACTTTCCTCAGTTTGGATATCTGGATATTTATCTCAGAAGGCCGTACAGATTTCTTCAATTCCGCCTTCGTATCATCCGCAGTTTTCAGGTGTGCCTGCTCCCCAGCTGGATAGAAGGCCAGGACTGGGCCAGCCTTCTCGGGGATGGGCACCGACGTGACACCCTTTGGCATCCTCAGTACGGATGCAAAGCTGCTGGGGGCATGGTCCCCGTCACCTGCAGGTGCACGCGTGGCCTCCTGGTGCGCCAGCTTCGCCTCAGCATAGGCCCTATCTCTCTCTGCCTTACTCAAGGCTAACTGCGCCTCCATAACTTGGACCTCCATCGCCGCCACCATTGCGATCATTTCCTGTCCAGTAATTGAGATTTTGTTTACCTCTGTTTTGTAAAATTTACTGCCCGGACCAGAGACGATGCCCATTATCGTCTTAACCGCCGCTCGTGTATACTCTATTATTTCGAGAGGAGTGGCCTTGGATGCATCGAAACCCTCCTCTATGATTTCTAGTTCCTCATCAACGACTGACCTGGCCGACTCCGAAGTGGCTGCAACTGGGGCCGCAGTTACTATTTTCTTCTTCTCCATCTTCTGGCGCTGCACCATAGGCTGCTGCTGGTCCGGAGATGTAAGCGGACGTTTTTCGGCCGTAGTGCTAGTGCTACCCTTCGGGTTCTGCGCACCCGGACCTCAGGCTTCGCCGAAGCACCCCCGGGGGGCGTGCGCGCCAGGGATTTCCTCGGTGCGAAAATGGGGGGTTCGTCCCCCATTATCTCAAATTACTACTTGCACTGTACAGTGTCAATATTTAAATAGTTCAGTCCAAAAATAAAAACGAAAAATTTAAAAATAAAAAAGTTATGACCACTTTCTAACTTTAAAAATTTAGCCTGCGGAGGGGCATACCCAATAGTTCACTTATGTATGGAGGCAAAAGGTTCTAAAAAGTCCGGGAAAATTTTTTGGTGATATAAGTGGTCGACAGAATATACCAAATACACACCAGCGCCCTCTGGCGGAACACCCTCAGACCAAAACTTAATATTACAAAGGTTCAAGAAAAATTAAAAAACTAAAAGTGTCACTATCACAACCCAGCCACGAGATGTCGCTGACCTACAACTATAGTGGCGCCCTCTGGCGGCACTAACCTAAACTAATAAAATATAAGCTAAACGAAAACTAAAGTGTCACTGTCACAGTAAAAAGTACAACTTAGCTTAAACAGGTGTCGCTGAGGTGCGGACACACACCTAGCGCCTCTCAGCGGCGGCGGCGCAACAGACGCCACACCCGGCCTGACAGGCACAGACAGCACAAACCGCGATGGTTGCGCGCACGGCGCCCGCAGATGGCGTCAGAGTGCCGGAAGTGCAGACTATCACCCCCTAGCGGCAAGTGGCCACCGAAGGTTCCAGAAGGCACTCGAACGACACGTCTGAACCAACTACCCACTAAAGTTATATTGTCACAAAAATTATTCACAAAGTACACAAAAACAATCTAATTAAGCGTTAATTCGCACAACACCGATATCAATAATGTATATAACCAAAATAAAAGTACATATAACAGAAAGCAGTAAAAACACAACAGTAATACTTAAAGTAACCAATAAACGAAAAACAAAAGAAAGCGCGAGCTCGCGACACGTCCGATCGAAACAACGACCGGAACCGGACCATCAGGAGGGTCTATCCCTGCAGGCAGTAGTGGAAAGGCCAAAAAGAAGAACAAGAAGCAGCGGGAAAAAGGCCGTAGAGAACGAGCCGCATTGGCTGCTTCCGAAACCAAAAGCAAGGAGGCTGGGCAAGCTACTGTGACTGGGGTGCTTGGCGCTGGAACCAGTAGCCGCGCTGAAGCTGAGAAGGATAAAAATCCAGCCCAAGTGGAAGTCGCGGCCGCCGGAACCAGTTCTGGGATATCCGCCAGGAAGCAGCGAGCGGCCAAGCGTCCTGAGAAGAAGAAAAGAGCAGCCAAAAGGATGCTGGAAGAGTCCACCTCGCCTAGAGGGGAACACAAAAAAGTGCGACTCGAACAGCAACCAAAGACTGCAAGAACGAGCTACGCTTCCGCTGCTAAAGCAGATTTGGGTGTGGCCTTAACGTGTGCGCGTTCAGGTCACATTACGGAGGAAGTAGCAGACGACATCCTCGTAGCAATACAGAGGACGATGATCAGCGAGGCCTGCAGTAGCCAGGACCCTGATGCGTCGGGCCCAGTTTTTAGGGGCAAACCCGTTTATACGGAAGGTGTCCTGAAACTGTGGTGCGACGATCAGAAGGCTCTGGACTGGTTGAAGGGGAATATTGCTACCCTCGACCTTAAATCCAACACCTTGCTGACAATAAAGAAACAGTCAGAGATACCACAAAGAGTCAAATGTGGTATCCTTATCTCTGATGCCCAAGGGGCCTGGAAAGACTCACGCGACATTGGTCGCGTGCTGGCGTACCAGAACCGCTAAGTTAACATCAGGGACTGGCTGTTACTCAAGGCTGATAAGCAGACGGACGGGTGGTTCCTCGTTGTTTCGGTGCCGGAGGATCATATCCCGACCCTGATGAAGGCCGGACGCCGTCTCGCATGTGTATGCGGGGCGGTATACGTAAAATTCCAGGGTCGTGGAGGCAAATTCTTTGATACTCCACCGAGCAAAGAGGTAGAAAACAACCCGGAAGTTATGGATACCGGAGCCATAGTTACCGGTACAGCGGAATCACTGGAGGTCAAGTCCAGTGAAGAAACGGCCTGCACAATTGAGCCGAAGCCCCCAGTGGAGATCGGGCTCAGCGGCAGCTCACTGAGTGACGAGGAGGACTGCATTTTGCCGACCACTTCCGACTCGGTGGCTGACGATGAAACCCGAGATCTTCTGGCAGGCTTATTTTTGGGCGGGGACGGGGAGGACGCGATCAATGATGGCGTGCCCTTCGTCCAAAACTAGCCTAGTGCAGGCCAACCTCCACCACAGCGAAACTGCGTCGGCTCAATTACGCAAGTGGTTGGAGGTTCAAAGGACTGCCATAGCCTTATAGGCTATGCCTATATAGGCGGCAGGACCTGACGGCATATTCCCGGCACTCCTACAGTGGGGGGGGGGGTAATGCCCTAACAGTCAGACTTGTTGCCATAATGCGAGCCTGTCTGGCTCTTAAATATGTTCTTAGGGGATGGAGGGAAGTGAAAGTTACATTCATACCCAAACCAGGTAAGAGCGACTACACTGACCCTAAATCCTACAGGCCCATTAGCCTTGCATCCTTTCTCCTAAAGACGATGGAGAGGATGTGTGAAAGGGAATTAAGGGGGTCGGCGCTAATGAACTTACCTAGTCTAGGCAAATCAACAGAATCGGCCCTTCATCGGGTAATTACAAAGATTGAAGAGGCCATCCAAAACAAAGATATATGTCTAGGTTCCTTCATAGATATGGAAGGTGCTTTTGACAGAACGAACTTCTCCAGCATAAAAGGTGCACACAGTAGACATAAAGTTGAACCGGCACTGATCGACTGGACAGTTTACATGCTCAGTACACGAATAATAAAGATTGCTGGTGAATCTCAACCAATCCAAATTAAGAAAGGCTGCCCGCAGGGTGGGGTTCTCTCACCTCTCCTGTGGAATATGGTCATTAATGAACTCATCAGCAAATTAAATGACAATCACTTCTATACAGTAGGTTAAGCTGATGACCTGACAATACTGGTCTCTGGAAAGACAGCAAGCATAGTGTGCGACCTGACCCAAGTGGCTCTCCGTATAGTGGAGAGATGGTGCAGGGAATACGACTTAACCGTCAATCCAAATAAAACGGTTTTAGTTATGTTCACACAAAAACGAAAGCTGAATAACTATCATCCTCCAAGTCTTTTTAGCACAAAACTCCAGCTATCTTCTGAGGTAAAATATTTAGGTCTTACTTTGGACAGCAAACTTAACTGGAATAAACACATAGAAAACAAAATCAATAAAGCTAGTATAACTTTCTGGCAATGCAGAAACATGATTGGCAAAAGATGAGGATTGACGCCAAAAATCATACTGTGGCTTTACAAAACTGTAATTCGGCCCATAATCACATACGGCGCTCTGGTATGGTGGACCAAGACAAATGAAGCCACCACAATTAAGAAGCTTCAGCGCTACCAGAGACTGGCATGTATGGCTGCCACAGGCTGCATAAGAACTACGCCAACAGCAGCCTTAGAAGCGATGCTGGAGCTAAATCCGCTTCATCTACATATACAACAAGAAGCGACTTTAGCTGCCATCAGACTCAAGACCCTAAATCTTTGGAGTAAGAATAGTGTCCCTCATACAGGCATAATTGATAGAATTCACTCAAAAATTCCTATCCTACAAGCCAAATACGATAGGATTCCTAAACAATTTGTTTTCGATAAGAAATACAAGATACAATTAAATGAAAACAGTCAGCCGGAAGGATTAAGCCCAAAAGAGCTTAGAATTTTCACCGATGGTTCTAAAACAAATGAAGGTGTAGGTTCTGGAGTTTATTCTGAAGACCTCAATATTCACATATGCACACCGCTGGGTACCTATAACACGGTCTTTCAGGCGGAATGTATGGGTATCATTCAAGCGGCCATAGCAATAGATGCTAGGAAGGTTAATGACTTCCCCATTAGAATACTGACCGACAGTAGGGCGGTACTCCAAGCCCTGAGATGCAATGTGATGAACTCGGGACTAATATATGAATGCCATCAACGATTAAATGAGGTATGTAAAAACAACAATGTGACCCTGCAATGGATAAAGGGACACAGTGGATCCAGAGGCAACGATGCAGCAGACGAACTGGCCAGAAGAGGATCGGCTCTGGCCACTATAGGGCCGGAACCAATCATACCAATCCCCTTTGGTAACGTTCGTTCACTGGTACGTAGACACTTCACTAATCAACACGCTCAGCTTTGGAAGAATCTAGTAGACTGTAGACAAGCTAGGGAGGCCCTGCCTGAAATAAACAGTCGCTTAACCACAGTTTTAATGAGACTGAACAAGCCACAGATTAGGATAGTAACAAGTGCTATCACAGGACACGGCACCTTTAACAAACATTTATTTACTATAGGTGTTACAGATAGTCCCCTGTGCAGGGCATGTATGGGGGAGGAAGAAACGGCGGCCCACGTGCTACTGAAATGTTCGGAGGTCGCTACATACAGGGCTAAACATCTCGGCACGCCGGGATCACTCCCCGAAGTTGCATGCAACATCAAGGGCCTGTTGAGCTTCTTCGGAGAGATCTCATGGCTCGAATAATCACATTATTCCTGCCCACACGCAAAATACGCGCATAGACGTGGAGTTGCGGAAAACAGCCCATCGTAAACTAAACTAAACTAACTAAGAAGCGCTTTATGCCAAACCAGATCGAAAGCCTTCGCTATGTCCAAACTAACAGCCAACGCCTCCCCCTTGGACTCCACTGCCTCCGCCCATCTATGGGTCAGGTAGACCAGAAGATCACCAGCTGAGCGACCTCGACGGAAACCGTACTGCCGGTCACTAATTAGCTGGTGATCCTCAAGGTACCGCATGAGCTGGCTAATCTAAATCTTTGGCTTAATCTAAAGCTGGTGTACACGACGTCCCCTGGCGGTGAACACCGCCCAGAACATCGAACGATACCAGTTAGCAGAACCGTTTCGTTGTTTACGCAGCTGTTCGGACGGCGGTTAGACAACTCAACCATGTTATGTTGTGATTTTCGACGGCATCAACGAGTATTTGATGTTTATGTGATGATGATGTAATCATTAAACACAATAAAATCCCACCCTCAGATTATCAATTTTAGTGCATCGTCACGCCCGCAACGTTGCATTAAAATAAATAGCTCTGAGTTTGATTAAGCTGTTAGAGCCGCATAGGCTAAAATATTAACATCACAGAAACTAGACTAATTTGCATGAAAATAAACAACTTTGTATAGAAGAGATGGGTAACTTTTTTGTGATCTGAGATTAAATTATTGTAAAACATTAGATATCAGGCATCGACAGTACAAAGCGACAATGTCAAGGCGCGGACCGCGAAATCAACGGTCGTGACTTTGAATCTGCCATCCGTATGCCATCATAAACCACTCCTAACACAAGCATTTTAAGCGTACCAGTAGTGATAAAAGGGTATATTAGCAATGTTACTAGCATTGCTTGTATTTGAAAGAAAAAAACCTCGTTGCCATCATTATCATTATAATAACACTATGAGATTATGAAACTTGTATAAAACGAAAGCGTACATTTACATTTGTCAGAATTATAGTACAATCAGGTAGACTGTATGTAAAAACGAACTTATATAGCACCTAATGGTAAATGTCTACTGCAGCCCATAAACACCTGCAACCAAATTCAAACAAAGAAATCCATAAATGCGTCATCGAATCCGAGTACTACGATGGAATGCTTCATAGCCTGCAATTAAACTGGCTCTATAGTTCCGTCAGACTGTAGGCACTCCTGCTGGAAACTAGAAATAGGCAAGTGTGTGGTACCGACCCACATGAATCTATGTTATGTAACATTACCTACTTTTTACTAGAAAAAAATTTCAGCGCATAATTTGTATAGCCACTATGTCAAATTTTCTATTTTTCTAACGCAAAAGCTTTGTATGCGTACTTACTCACTTAAAAAGATTCACAGGTATTAGATGAGATTAATGTTTGGTAAAAAGTTGGTACGTGTAAATATAAACGATGGTATGTACATAGATAGATGTAGTAAATACATACATACATACATATAATCACGCCTCTTTCCCGTAAGGGTAGGCAGATACCACTTCTTTCCACTAGCTACGATCCTTACATACTTGTTTCGCTTCGTCCACTTTCATTATTCCCTTCATACATGCTCTTCGGTTTAGGGTACCCTTGACCTAGACTTTTTTCACGACATCCCTGATTTGATCTAGAAACGCCCAGGTCTACCCCTTCCAACACTTTCATTCACACTCGCCTTATACACCTTTTTTGTCAATCGTTTTTCATTCATTCTCTCGACATGGCCAAACCATACCATATATCTCTTTATACATAAACATTACGTGTCACATATTTTCTCCGCGGTGAACTCCTTAACTATTGAACTGATTGCAATGAAATTTTGTACACTTTTTACTTACACTTTGATACTTTTTATCCCGATGAATGAACGTCAACAGTTTGTATTGCGAATTTAAGGATTTTTTTATGGTAAGGGTCGTCGGAAAGGGCAGAACAACGTCTGCCTAACCAGCTAGTATATATATGTTACAATACAAATACAAATGCTACATATATATAACATTTGTATATATATATGTAACATTGAAAAACAAACTTACAACCTACCTATTTACGGTAAGGGGCTATTGCAGCCAATAAAGATGGCTACATATGCGTTGTCACTTTTGAGAACTAAGATGGAATGCCTCACTTCCCGTTATTTTTATTTTGTAGAATAAGGCTATAAATAATTGCTCCGGGTCTGGATATTTTTTCTCGTAAAATTTGTGTATGTAAACTGTCTCCACGATACAGGAGAAAAGCCTTGCGAGGAGGAAAGGTTTTATTTGATAACAAATAAAATATAAAAAAGTAAAATGTTTAAAAATTATGTATTAAAATATTAAATACCCCACGTTTTTTTCATATTCTTACATTGTCATTCAATTTTGATCTATGTTCAAATTTTAAGTCTCAAACTCATAAGGACGTTCATTTAAAATCAATTACTAAATTCGACCCGAACAGACATACACGAAAACGAGTTAATAAAAACGTAGTAAAACAAGTCCGAGGGTTAAAACAGTTATTAAACAAACACGATTGCCTAAAAAAATTTACAGCAAAAAAAGTTTTTTATATTTTGTCACTTCTTCAACAACTAAGACTATTTTAATGACACCAAATAATAATCAACAATAATATCTTAAGATCCATCAAGCCATATAGGCTACAGAGCGTGTCAAAGCAACAGATATACATGCTTACACTTAAAAAACTTTTTCTTTTTGGAAAGTCGGGTAAAGAAACATACAATTACATTGAAAAAGTCCTGATTTTGACGGTTTTTTTTTAAAGTGGAGGAGTTTTATATAACTACATAAGTTACACAGAGACAAATTCGAACCCGAAATGACTATTTGCAGGCCATAAAAGATATCAAATTCCTGCATGTTTTACCAGGTCGTCACTCCATCTAGTAGGGGCAGCTCAACACTTCATCCACCGATACGAGGCTGCCACTCGAGAACTTTTCTTCCCCATCGGTTGTCGGTTCTCCGGGCTATACGGCCGGCCCATTGCTAGTTCGACTTACTAATTCGTTCGTATTATTAAAAATTATTGTAGAGTTTTGGTACCATAAATTTGAATATTAATCAATATAAATTTCGTAGTGTAACAAAAAATTCGTTGAAAGACTGCCAATTTCCCAAATTCATTAAAAACTTTTTAAGGCGATTAAAGACGATTTAAGCTTTTTACGAAACCATCTGATAGTTATACAAATTAACGACTAAATTTATTTTAAATTGAAATTAATATTTTATTAATTTGAAATTTATGTGATTTATTACAGTTGAGGTAAAATTTTTTATGCGCGAATTGAATGTAGCTATGATTTTTCAGACGTAAAGTTCAGTAAAGTATTTGATACGTTTATGCAGGTGATAAAGGCAGCGATTGACTAATATGAAGTGCTTTATGAGTACAATCCAAATACATAATATGTGTTGACTGCCTCGTTGGTCTAGTGGCCGTAACCGCGACTGCTGGTTCTGGACCTAAATTCTGGGCCAGGCCAAAATCAGTTATTTCGTTTCTCTGTCAAGAAATTCTCAGTAGCAGCCCGGAGACAAGTTGGTGGTGTTTCATCCCTGTGCCTCAAAAAGGATACTGTTAGTCCTGCGCCTGACCTCCCTCCAGTAGTGTCGGATTACCGTACCATTAGACTGTAAGAGTGAGGGAATAAATAGTGCACCTGTGTTTGTACATAAACTTGGGCACTATCATCCCGTCCTGCACAAATGCTAGTCTACTTTGAGATTGGATGTCGTGACCGAAATTTAATCTGAAGGACAAAATGTGTTATATTATACGCATATTATATTATAAGTTAGGAGAATAGTAATAAATTTATTTATAAAATATTTTCAGGCATATGTTATAATAGACATATTTATATTGACACGCTTGAAAAGCAATAATTACCAAGCGACATTTTGGCAAATTTAAACTAGAGCATTTTAAAGTTTTTTTTTAATTTGTAAAAAAACGCTTATTGGTCACATTTACTCGATTCCAACGAATTTTAGATGCATATTAAAGTTTTAAAAAGTGGCATTTTAAGTTTTTGAATTTTTTCTATATTTTATGCAACTGTGTCGGTTAGTAATAATTTCATCAAAATCACAAACAGGTAAAAGTTGCTTACCTATTTAATAATTTTATTATAAAACAAGTAAAATTAACTAAAGCTTATTATATTATAATTACGTTTGAAACAACGCATATTTGACATTTAGGTAAAATGATCTAAATAGAAATCAAACAACTTTTCTGCCAAGCAATTTTAATCATAGTACAAATTAAATAAGGTTAGTGTAGGATTTTATGAACAAGTAGCAATGAATTAAAGTTTTACTACACAAAATCAAGGACTTTGGGTCAAAGGTTTTCGACGGGCATCGTCATCATCATTATCATTACAGTACTAATCTACCCTTGTAGTAATCTTTTTTACAGTAAAAATCTGCCCTTGTAGAAAACGGCGCTGTCGTCGCACCACAAGCGAAACACACATCGAAGCCTAAATCGCGCTAACAAAGTTCTGAAGTTAAAGCAGTATATATAGAATAGCTCCGAAATACCACTCGGAGCGCTGCCCGCTCCCCGGGCAGAACACCTTGCCCGGCGGGAGATCTTCCCTTTACCTTCCACCGGCTACACTCACTTCTGAGTATGAGCCTCCATCTGAAGGGAATATGGGAAGTGAATAAGAGCGTAACCAAATACTGGTGCGGGTTGATGGAAGTTTTAGGCCAGTGACTAAACCTTTGTTATTGACGTCTAGATAGACCTGTAACATACGAATATTGCCTACAAATCTCTGGCAAAGTGGACAGTTGATATTATAAAGACTGAGGTCTATCTTTGAATATTTAAGATATCTTAAATTTACTGTTTGTAAAAATAAACTTAAATAATTACTTTTATTCTAATATTTTTACTAAAATAAATAATTTCGACATCAGTACAAGTAGGTAAAACACAATTTCAACTCGAAGAAAATTGTTATCAACGTTTTAAAATATTTTAAAATTACAAAAACCTTTCACTATCAAAACAACATGAGTGAAAATATTTTGGTAAACACAATTAAGGTCAAGTCCTATTAATTTAGAGCTATAGTTACTACTAATTAGGTATATATGACATATTAGGTTACCCATGCGACAGTTCGGTGAAGACTAATCGATATTTTGTTATCAACAGCCACAAATCTGTTAAAAGTGCGTATAAGTGACAAAACAAAATACATACAACAGGGTTAAGCTCATTTTTATATAAATTTCATATCAGAAATAAATATTAAATTTATTCTGATATGAAATTTACAGAAATAAAATATTACCAAGCGATAAAAAATATCCTTTTTAGGCAGGTAAAATACTATTATATTACTTCTTTAAGTCCATTGCATTTAGGAAAATAATACTAAATGAAAATGAGTACATTCTTAAATTGCGTTAAAAAGTCTTACAATACGCGAAAAAAAATAATTGAATCCGGTAAAATTTCTCAGGTAATGCTTATACCGTAATGAAAAAATGCTTTATTTTTAACCGCATTAATTTGAGTTAGAGCCAAAATTAATAAGTTTATAAAGTTAAAATCGAATACCTACCAAGTGAAACTATTCATAAATCGGAAAAATTTTAGTGGAAAGCTATGAAAATTTGATTTTTTTTTATGTTACCAAGTGACAATAAAACTCTAACGAGAGTATGAAATATCGACACAGAGTTTATTGCAGATTTAAATGATGTTTGTAACAAACAGTTTATAACTCAATATCACCCAACATGTCACTTAGTAATTATTGCCTTTCAAGCGTCGATATATATGTGTGTGCATGTTTATATATATATATATATATATATATATATATATTCATACATACTTCGTAATTTTATCACTGTCCTCAGGACTGGTACAGAATGCTTTTAGCATTAAGTCCGCCATTTGATCCTGAACTATTAGCTTCAATAAAGTTTAAATAAATAAATATTAATATCAATATATTTATATAAATAAGTCTCACTTAATCCGTGCGCAAAGGCTACTTTCGCTCACTATTTTATCGTTAAAGATATTAACGAAGAAAATTCTAAGGTTTTGTATATTGCAGTTCACTAAATGTTTGGTCTTTTGAGAAATGTATGGAGCATGTTTAAGAACGCTTAAAAGTATAATATGACTTGTTATTTTCTTAAATACTTAATCATCATCGTCATGATCATCATCATTATTGCAACCCATCGAAAGTCCACTGCTGAACACTGCATCTAATGGAAGTAATTGTTTTTATTCGTTCATTATGTTACCACCAGGCCTCACCCAAGGAATGGTTCAAAGCACGATCCAGAGCCACCTGCATCTATCTACTTCTTACATCACTTACCAGGTCATCACTCCTAATGGAGAGGTGCTCTGCACTTCTCTTACTGGTACGAGGCTATCACTCAGTAATCTTTCTACCCCATTAGTTATCGGCTATGGCATATAGTCAGCATTTTGCCACTTTACCTTACTAATCCATTGTACTATATCGGTTACAGAGTAGTAGTGGTGTAATAATATCCACTAGACATATCATCCCGTGGGTATCGCAAGAGGCAACAACGGGAAACAAATCAGGAGATGGGCAGCAGCGTCTTCCTAATAACGACTAAAAATAAAAATAAAAAGGCTGTTTCCAACACGCTTGCTAAGCGTGGCAATTATGTCAAATATCCCCCTATGAGGCAATATATCGACGATGCTTATATTTTAATCCCAACACCACTACACTAATAAAAGACAAATACACTAGGAAAGACCGCTCACTTAGAGATCAGCCACCGCAGAGTCAAGCAGGTGTCGTAAGAGTGTGGATATGCCAGTAACATCTCGCTCCCGACAGGAAGCGGTATAACCATCTTGTTTGCGTCAGACCGGCAACGGACAGCTAAGGTGCGAAACACCTGGTCCTGCGATTATCACCCCGCCTGTCAAGCGTCACGATTAAGACAAATCCTCTCTACGAATATTGTGACATGTGCAGCAGTAGATTTTTATGGGGTGGTTAAGAAGATGTATGTGATGTCTAGATCTCCGTCTATTTAAGGCCTTTTTTATCTTTAAAAATAAACGCTACCTTCATACTAGGATTTTATGCGGTATGGTGGGGCCAGTTTATATACATAAAGAAGGTTGGTCAAATCGTATCAGACGACGAAACGATGGCATTTCTATATGCCATATATAAAAAACACAAAAAATACCTCTCGTTTTTGGAACTGTTCCGAAATTATTTAAAATAATGATTTCAGAACGCACTGAAACGCACGTAATGACGATTAATTTTGCGTATGAAAGGACTTTGTATTCAAACACACTAATTATTTACGTTTTTCTGAATTTTTAATAATTGTAATTCATTCAATTAGTATGTAGGCATCAAATCAACTACTATACTGATTTATTATGTACTGGATTCATCTTATAAAAGTGATTATGTACCTTCATAGTAAGGTAAGCGTTTTGTTCAATTACGAACAACGGAACATCACTTGTCATCAACAAATTATATAATCTGTGGTCATCGGTCGACGCTATTGATTGTCAACCGGCAATAATTCGCATCATCTTATTTGCTTCACTCGTTGTGGATTGTGATACTGATTATAATGATCTGAAAGAAATCGAAATAAATGGAAACGAGATTGCTAATTACCCACCTCGGTTATCGCTTACTACACTTTTAGGCTACGTCGCAGTCGGAAAAATTGTAGTTGTTTATTCTAACCCCAAAAGTATTGTTGACGTTATTATAAAACATTGTGGCTATTTAGATATGATTTTAAAACGGTATAGTGTTTACCACATAAAACCAAACCAATCTAGTTATACTTTGTTTTGGGACATGAAAAATAAAAGTCAAGTCCAACTCCCATAGAAGTTTGGCCATTGTTCTTTGACAATTACAAACACCCGAACTCGGAATAATTATTTGTAGGCCACACAAATACTTGTTCCGTGCGGGATACGAACACGGAACCCTAATCGCTGCAATTTTTTACTAAGCCACTGCGCCACAAAGTCGTCCAAAGGACGAAATCATGTGATGGATTCTCTTACTTTGCCAATACATCGAAAAGTTCTTCATTATTTATAATGACAACTACAAATATTTCCAAGCAGTTTTAATACCAAATATTTCTATAAACCGTACATAATAATAAGATCGCTAAAGTGTAGGCAAACACTGAACAAGCTTAAACATGAAATCTGATCTAGGAATATTTTATAGTATCCAGAGGATATACTCAAACGGTATTAGAAGGAATATTTTCCATCACAGTCCGACCTTTCGTCGTCCTTTATTATATTGCTTTGAAACTAAATCTGTCCGAGACCTTATCACGTTAAGCTGTTATATCGAAAATAAATTTTGGTTAGAATTTAGTCAAGCTGAAACTTAAATAAATATATATCAAAATAAATACTATTGGCGCAGCCTCAGTTTTATGAGGAGTGAATAAAAATATAGCACTTTGAGTGAACAAAACTAATATCTTGATTATATTAATACGTAAACATCGAATATTAAAGTACATAATATAATTTTTTTAGGTATATATTATGAAAGGCGAGGTGTAAAACTTGTATCATTCGAAATGAAATGTATCAAAAATGTGCACAAAAAAAAAACTATATTATGTTGTTGTTGCCGTTAAGATACACATATGATTATTCCATACAAAAGGTTTTAACCAATTAAATGAAATAATATTGATTATGGCTCACGGATGATTCATGGTTTTATGAGCTAAGGAAATAATTATATCTTTTAACAAGAAGTAAAAACCGGCATCAAATTGCTAAAAAAGAAATTATTTATTTGCTACCCATGGGGGTATAATTTCATCTCCAAAGGAGACGGTCCAAAATTGTAAGGAGCATGGAAATAAATTAAAATAAAATGTTAAACCTCTTTCGATCATTCAAATCCACGAATTTGCCTTAATTTCAGTGGTATTAATATTTTATTCTCACCAAAAACTGCAACACTAATGGCGGATTGATGTCGTTTTGGTTTGACGTTAGCTGACATATCTTAAATATACCCATATCACCTATAGCCTATCAAGTAGATTTATTATGTAAAATAGCTAAAATGTCTCGAAACTAATAGGAAAATAAGGCAATAAAGTTGTATTTTTGATCAAAACACGAATAAGTGTAATAAAGATTGTGTATGTGCTTTTTTGATCTTTAAACAACTAACGATCTTGTTGATATTTGTAAAACAAATATAAAAAGTACTACCTACATTGAGTTATATGTACTACGTACGTAGTACATATAACTCAATGACTACCTAATTCCAGGCAAGAAGATTGTTGAGATAAATCAAAGGTGTCTACTAATGCACACTTCAGTGCCAGGGGCATTCAGGACATTTTTTGATTTACATGGGGAAATGAGGCCTAGGCGTTTTGTTATTTTTTACAAAAATTCTGTGCCAGATTATATGTGAATAGCGGGTAACTCCGTTTCTCTACCCTAAAAAATTCACCCTGAGATACTACTTTATTGCACTTATAATAAAGAATATATTTATTTTACTTTAGAGTGGCTGTTTTAAGGTGGATAAACAGAATAATCCTGAATACTAATTTCTGTTCAGGTATATGTGTCTATCTGGGCTGCTGAAGTGCTAGAGTACAATCATAGATAATATAATTTATTTGTTATAATATGGTACATTACAGTTGTTACAAAAGAATTCTCATCCTAAATACCTAGTCAGGTCATAAATTTTGTCACATGTTTAATATAAAATAATTGAAACAAGTTTATTCATTATGTAACCATTTATATACTAAAATAAACTTAACAAACATAGATTCTTATGACACTAAAGTTTATTCAAAATGACCTCCGTGATTTTGAATACAGGCCTTCAATCTGCGCGGCCAGTCGTCTATCGCAGCACGAACGAGGTCCATGTCAATATCGGCGGCTGCCTTAATCAAGGATGTCTTGAGTGACTCCAAATTGGGATGAGGCTTTGATCACGCCTTTTCCTCCAAGTGTTGCCATATATTGTAATCTAACGGATTCAAATCTGGACTGGAGGAGGGCCAGTCTTCGTGCTGGATGAAGTCGATTTCACGCGCCGCCAGCCACTCTTGTGTGCTCTTCGCTCTATGAGCTGGCGCCGAATCTTGTTGGAATACCCAGTGCCTGTTATTGAACATGGTATGAGAAACAGGTTCCACAAGCTTCGTCAGGACTGTATTTTGATACACAACTGCATTCGTTTTTACACCTTTCTCACAAAAAATGTACCTGTGTTAAGCAACAATAAGAAACTCCCAACCATACCATTAACGAGGATGGAAAATGACCTCGTTGGACACGCGGAATACGGTTGCTCGCTTCTTCACTTCTGTGAGCGTACACTTTATCATTTTGTTTGTTGTAGCTCTCTTCTACGGTAAAAATGTTTTCATCCGAAAAAAGAATTTTTCGATATTTTTTTCCCGCGTACCGCTTCAACAAAGCGCGGCATCTCTTCAGTCTCAAGTCCATTAGACGAGCATTCAAACGATGTCTTGTTTTTCTTCGATATGCCCGAAGCCCTAAGTCTTCATTTAAAACCTTTTTCACCGTGGTTCTGCTTAACCCCATCTGAAGGGCCAACAGTTTCTGCTTACGTTTGGGATTTCTTTGAATTCGCGCCTTCACAGCTTTTATCACTGCTGGAGTCCTAAAAGACCGAGGGCGACCACTTCTGGACCTGTCATCTACACTAGAGTCTTCATTGTATCGTTTGATGGTACGATAAACGAATCTTTTGGTTATATTCAAATTTTTCAGTATGTCAAAAATTTGAATTGGCGCGTAACCGCAACGATGCAACGCAATAACTGCAACACGGTCTTCTTTAAGCGTCCACTCCATATTTAAAAATGAGTAAAATTCGAAAAAGTATACAGTTTTATTTTCATGAACAATTCGAAATTCGAATTCAATAAACTTTTTTGTGGCCAGCATTCTAAAAGAAAAGTATTTACTGTGTGACAATACTTATGACCTGACTGTGTATACTGCCGTTTCCGGCGTACAAATATTTTCATATAACAGGTCCTCAGCGTGTCAGAGTATGCCTTGAGCCTTGACAGATATTTAAAGCCTAGATAATGTCATAACAAACGTTAACAGTCCTATCAATTATAGAAAGTGAAACATTAGCTCAATCATGTTTTAGATACTTAAGGTAATATAAATAAAACAGCTTCATTTTTTATTTATTTATTTATCGTACTTCAAAATCCTCCTTTACCAAAATGCCATCCATGCTGGTGCGGTTATGGAATTTTGATACCGAGCGCAACACAAATACCAGACAACGGTCATTACGAGGGCGGCACTGAAAATTTCGGGAATCAAGGAGGTAACACAACATTACTATTTTAAAAATGTATTTATTGCTTTTCGAAGTATTCTCCGCGAAATTTGACACATTTTTCCATACGATGGAACCAATCATTGAAGCAACCCATTCATTCGGAAGTTGGGGTCTCCAAAATGGCTGTTTTGTAGGCGTCCACAGCTTCTTCAGGTGATGAAAATCTCTGTCCACGCAATTAATTCTTTATTTTAGGGAAAGTATAGAAATCATTAGGGCTTAGGTCGGGGCTGTACGGCGGATGGTCTAATAATTCTATGTTTTCTTGCTCTAAAAACTCCTTTGTTCTGTGTGCGGTGTGAGAACTGGCATTGTCGTGATGGAGGATGATGCGGCGGTTGCAGTTCTCTTTACGGAGTTCAGAAACGACTTGTGGCAAACAAATGCTAGCATACCATTCTGCATTAACCGTTCTTTTTCCCTCAAGCGGAATAGTCGTAACATGGCCGGTATTGGAGACAAACGTGGCCACCATTTTTTTTGCAACACTCCGTGAACGAACAATTTTTGTTGGCTTTAACTCATTTTCGAACATCCAAACTCGTGACTGGTTTTTTGTTTCGGGTTCGTACGCATATATCCAGGATTCGTCACCTGATGCGATGTTGTATACAGCATTTGAGGATCCTGCGTGGAATTTTTCGAGAGTTCTGATGCACCAAGTAACGCGAGCCGCTTTTTGCTCTTCACAGAGCGAATGCGGTATCCATCGGGAAAACAACTTTTTTACACCTAATTGTTCATGCAATTTTATTCGTATTTGACTCATGCCAATATCTAAAGTTGCCTAAATTTCGCGGTATGTCACATGTCGATCTTCCTCAATCAGCTTACGCACAGCATCTGAAAACGTTGATGCTGTGCGTTTTCTTGGGTGACTGCAGTTTTTGGATGACCTTGACGGGGATCATCACTGAGCTTGACACGTCCACAATGAAATTTAGCAAACCAGCGATAAATTGTGGTTTTGGATGAAACTTCATCACCAAATGCAGAAATCATCCGGCTTACACACTGTTTTGTGTTAAACCACTTCGAAAGTCATAATAAATCATCGCTCTTGAATTTTCTCGAGTCAATTCCATTTTCTCAACGACTAAACAAGTTTGACAAAACCTTGTGACAAGACCGAGAATATTTTTTTTTAAAAAATAAATGGTATTCGATTTTTAAAACCAAGGAGTTTTCAATTAAAAAGCTTTTAATGTGACAGGAACAGTGGAAATATTCCATTCCCGATACTTTTAGTGCAGCCTATGTATGTGGGCACAGTAACCCACTGTCTATTGTCCAGAAATGCAATTGCAATAATAACCTGCAATCATCTCATCCCAATTTGTCCCTTGTCTCGCCAATAGTATATATGTATAATAAGCTCTGTCAGAGTGATGGCGGGATTTTATATGGCTTCTTATTAAAACAGTCTCTTTGGGATGATATTAATTGGGTCACAACTTATCTGTTACCCAGTCTTTGTTGACACCAAACACACAATATACTGATAATATTGGCATTAGGGCGCTGGAGCTCATTTTTATGATTTGTGCCGATCTTCTCTATCATTTTAGAATGTTTTTTTTTTAATTTCAATAGCCTCGCGAATCATCGTTAGTAGGAATTGGTGTTCTTTTGCGAAGATTTGTGGTCTATCAAATCTAATGTAATGGCGGGGACTATCTAGAACATGTTCACACACTGCAGACTTCCCTGAACGTCGTTGCTTTAAATCAGCTATATGTTCTTTCACGCGGGTTTTAATAGATCATTTTGTTTGTCCTATGTAAGAGAGACCACATTCACAATCCAGCTTGTACACTCCTGCATCTTGTAGAGGGTATGACACTTAACATCAGGAGGACTGTGTGCTCCTTTGCCACACTTATTTGATATAAAAAAAGGAATAAGGGTGACAATCGAGCATACAATACTCCTGGTGTAAAGTGGATGCTGTGGCCCATAGACACGTACATCTTTTCTTCATTAAGAATCAATATTTAGGTGCATTTTTACTTAAGGACTAAGTTATAATGCCAGTTGATTCTTACCAGAACCATTTTTAATAAAGAGATCACCGGTTTTCTACACTCACCAATCAAAACATAGCAGAATTAAGCTTTAATTATATGCCAGTGTTCTTTTCATTCGCTGTCCCGTGCACTAGATATAAGTCATTGTTATTGTCTTAACATTGTGTCTGAAAACCGGACAGTAAATGTGTTAAAATCACCTTGGTGACAGTGGGATGAAGCCCGGACTGCAACTGTTCGTGTACTGTTAAATTTAGGGCCAGTGTTTAGCCTCTGAGCTACCACGGCTCATATTATTTAAAAAAACTTATAAAATTTATGAAATTACTTATTATAAAATTGTTGTTATAGTTTCATTTATTTTAAAAATTAATATTTTCAAGTCAATTTAGATATATGTGGTGAATGTTTCAAATCGAAATCCATTTAAATATTTGTGAAAATAAATTAAGTTGCTTACTAAAGTCTGAAATTAATTAGTTTTGCGACGAAACACTATCGATCTATCCTACAGATTTTATAAGTGATAAAAGCATAAACGTTGTTATAAAACAAATAACAAGATGGTTATAAATAAAATTTATTTCGTCTTTTTTTTCGTCCCCCTTCACTTGTTGTTTTACTCTCTCTACTTCATTCATCTAGTAATCGTAAACACGAGTGCTGATTTTGAGGTCCTAGGTTTGAATCCGGGTCAGGCTAAAAATCGGTTATCGGGTTTTTTCTATCAAGATATTCTCAAGAAATTTGGCGGCGTTTCACCCCTGTGCCTTGGAAAGCACGTAACGCCGTTGATCCTGCGCCTGATCTCTCTCCGGTCGTATCGGATTACCAATCACACTATGAAGTTGAGTGAATAGAGAATGCAAATGTGTTTGCGCATACACTCGGGCACTGTGAACCTTGTTCTGCGCAGATGGCTTGTCTCAGTTGAGACTGGACGAAGTGATCGAAATACAGTCCGGAGGACATTATTATTATTTGGTACTATGGTGATTAAATCTTGAAGAAAGTTCTCATCGTCATACTGCGTATCATCTGTATGCCGATGACTTGCAATTGTACACACAAGCGAGTATTGAAAATATTTCTACAGCGGTGGACATAATTAACAGGGGCCTTGAGTATATTAAGAACTGGTCTGACAGGTTTGGCTTAATGGTCAACCCTTCGAAGTATAAGGCCATAATAATTGGTAGCCGTCGGATGATTTATAGATTGAAAACAGTAGCTCTACCTCCTATCGTTTTTAATAGTACTGAGATTCAATTGTGTTCTACTGTGAAGGATCCAAGTTTATTAATTGATTCTACCTTGAGTTGGAAAGACCAAGTAACGACCGTTAACCAGAAAGTTACCGGTAACCTACGTTCTCTATCGCCTAAAAAAATTTCTACCATCTGCAATCAAAGCAATACTTGTGAAAAGTTTAATTTTTCCCCTAATCGACTATGGTGATGTGTGTTATTTCGACCTGAATGCAGATCTTCTCAATAAATATGACCGTCTTCTGAATTCTATTCATTTTCAATCTTCGAAAATATAACCATGTATCCACGTATCGATCGCAATTAAAATGGTTACCTATTCGTCAACGCCGGAGTTTGCGTGCACTCACCACCCTTTATTCTATCCTGATGTCTCCAACTTCCCCTTCCTACTTATCTCCTTACTTTCAGTTGCTTAGCGCTTGTCATGAGAGAAACCTCCGCTCTACGAACAACCTTCTTCTCCTATGTCCCTCCCATAGCTCTGGACTTGTTTATTCTTCTTTCCACATTCAATCTATTCTCCTTTAGATCGCACTACCTCTCGAAATCAGGACGGTTAGCAATCGTTACACATTCAAGATGAAGGTTCGGAAATACTTAATTAATAAAATAAATTGGCAGAATCATCATAGTAACAGTTTATATATATTTTATATATATATAAATATATTGTTATTATGTATATTGTATATTTTATTTGATTATGTGTATATTTGTATATCTTCATGAGTTTACATACATCTGACGTTTTAATATATATTGAAGTATTATACATTTTTATTATCTAATTATTTTTATTATATTTTATTTTTTATATTTATATTATATATTTATTACCATTTATATCTTATGTATTTTATTTCCATGTGCTACAATTTTTTTTGCTATGTTAGTTTATTATTAGCATATAAACTTTTTATTACACATACTTCATTCTATGTCTGCATCATCCCAATGTAGACCATTGTACATTGTCAGTCAGGCTATATACCACACGTGTATATGAAGTTTTAAATAAATAAATAAATATTAGTTTTCCAGGTTACAACATTTAATATTCAATGACTGACTTCGTTGGTCAAGTAGTCGTAAGCTTAACTTTTCATCACAATGTACCGGGTGAGGTAAAAATAAGTTGGACTTTTTGTCGAGAAATTCTCAGGAATTTAGCGGTGTGTCACCCCCTTTCCTCGGAAAGCACGTCGTGTTGGATTGCCGCCCCATCGGATTATGAGAGTGAGGGAATAGAGAGAGCACATATGTTCTGCGCAGATGGCTAGTCTCCGTTGTGACTGGCCGCCGTGACTGAATTTCGATCTGGAAGATATTATGACCACAATTATTATAATGACTTGTTGAAGACGCGTCTATAAAGAACATTTCAATTTATTAGTTAACCAATTACGAACAGCTTCTTACAGCTTATCGAGCAATAATATTCTAATAAGAAAACGCTTAGTTGAATCTTAAAGAAATGTCGAATAAATAATTTGAAAGTCTTGGGTTCGATTCCCAGGCCGGACTAGTTCTTCGTTTTCTTAATTAATTCATAAAGGGAATTTTAAAGATATAAATTATGATCCCGGGTTCAGTTCCCCGGTAGAAATTACATTTCCAATAATATCGTTAATTTAAAGAAATATTAAAATAAAGTTAGAGACCAGGATTTGTTCCCCGGTCGAAATGACCATTTAATGTATAAATAGAATTAATGTAAACTATTTACATAAGCATTGTCTTATATAAGTTTGATACGTTTTGTATGAAAATAAAATGTCTATTTTCAATGTTTGGTTCATAAAATATTTTCTTTGTGTTATCTGATAAGAGCATGGTGACTGATAACAACTTTGATATCTGATAAGAGATTCTTATTGGAAGCCATCTTACCGACAATAGAAGTCGAGTAAGGATAGGTTGCTCATTTTGTGTTAACGGACAACAGTAAAATGGACTAAAATTGCCACCTGTTTTACCGATAACGGGGTGTAGGGTAAAAGTTAGTTGTTCATCTAGTTGCAGATAACAACAGCACGCTAATTTATAGAATCAAAGTTTGAATAAGTGAAAATTTAAATGTTTGTAAATTTCAGCAATTTGTGTAAAATGGACTTGTAAAATGTTTCAGATTGACTGTATGAGCAAATAGGTGAATTATGTGTTATTTCCATGTAAAAATTCTTTTGGAATAGTGAAATATTGATAGTTTTTTATAGGAAATTTAAAACTGTTTTAAATAGTAAAATGTATAGGAAAAATGTAAATTAAACTATTGTATGTATTAGTTGGGATATTTGTATTTTCCAATAAAGAACATTGTTTCAACCTTATATGTTAGATATTTAAGAATTCTAACTTAGTACATATGTTGTAAAATAGGCATGTTTTGTTGAATAATTAAAAGGTTTTTATTTATTCAGGAGCATGGACGCGACCGAGATTGAGCAGGCAGAAGAAGAGTCCAACGGTTGGGACTCTACATTGTATGCCACCATAGCGACCGCCGGACATTCATCAGCACCCACTAACCCATCGGGCCTTCCACAGGATGACGGCCAAAGGCCCTCGACCAGTTACGCCCAACTGGCAGCGATGCCAGCGGTACCACAGACAGCCAACATCCTTCAACCACAAAA